>AWOL01S0027658.1:1079-24953 GCA_000715115.1 Nicotiana otophora | reverse complement strand
GGCTGTTTATGATTTCATCATTTTTGCTCACCTTTGCATTGAGCCTTTGTTTGAAAAACTGTTGGAAAAATGTCTTTAAATAATTTTTACTGGAACTGGGTTTAAACTAGATAATGTGATCCAAATCTTGATTTTTTTTAAAAGCATGTGGTATTTTACTGAGCTTTCTTGATATGAATGTTATATGCCTTATTGCTCGTCACTACTGTTCAGTCTTTATTTATTGTGGTTACTTACTGAGTTGGCGTACTCACGTTACTCCCTGCACCTTGTGTGCAGATCCAGGTGTAGCTGGACACGGTAGTGATTATTGAATGTTTTGGTTGTAGATTTTCTTGGAGATAGCAAGGTAGCTGTTTGGCGATCGCAGCCCCTGCTGTTCTCCCTCTTATCTTCCTCTAGTTGTATTTAGCTATTTTTCCAGGCTAAGTTAGCCTTGATATTGTTAGACAGATTGTAGAAGATGCTCATGACTAGTGACACCCCGATGTCAGGCTTTTCTTTTCCGCACTTCTGTTTTTCTTTGATTTGAACTCTTTAAATGAAGGTTTATGTTAAATAACCTTGAAATTATCTTTAAATTGAAAATATCGGTTTGTTTTGGAAATGAGTCGGCTTGCCTAGTTCCATGATAGACGCCATCACGACAGGGGTTAGTTTTGGGTCGTGACAAGATCATTTGAGCATTTTATCAAACACTAGGTGTCCACAAGGTTTCAAGGTCCTTTTATGAAGAATTCCATCATCCCACAACCCAATCTTTACCATGCTTAGTTCAACAATCTTCCTACACCCCTTGATATCACATGCATGTAAAATAATCAACTTTCATTCCCAAAATTTATCGTGCTAATTACCCATTTTCATATGATTTCGAAATTAGGGTTTAGGGTGTAAAATCTTACCTCTAGGATGAAGACCTAGTGAGCTTGCCTTCTTAATCTTCCAAAACTTGAGCAAAAATTGAAGAACAACCTTCTCACTCTAGGAAACTCTCTCTCACTCTAAAATGTTAGATTGTATCTCAAAAATGGCCCAAAATGTGTATTTAACGAAGTAGGGTCGGGTTTTAAAAACCCAAAAATGAAGCTCCGGAACAGGTTCTGCGGTCGCATATGCGACCGCATAATGGTTATGCGGACAACATATCAGTCGCATAATTGGTGTCCAAAATGACCAAAAATCTACCTGAGTATGCGGTCCGCATAACTGTTCTGCACTCGCATAGTGCACCGCATAACAGTTATGCGGTCGCATAGTCGACCACATAATTGCTTCTAACTGACCCAATTAACCGCCTCACTCTGCGGCCATTATGCGGTCCGTAGAGTGATTCTGTGGTCGCATAATGGACCGCAGAAATGCACTTTTCTGCCAAAAATTTTCCTTTACTTTTCGGTGTATTATTCAACCCAAAAAATTTAAGTCGCGGCTCGCAAGCTCGCCGCGAAGAAGTTCTATAATACTCAACACGTAAAACTAATTCGGTACCAAGAAACATTATTTTCTTCTGGAAAATAATACGGGGCCTTAAACCTTTGCTTCTCACACTTAATAATCAGTGAGTAAGCTTTACTGATGTCTGGTAGAGACTCCATCAAAAGAATGTTTCCCCGAGCATTACTATATGCTTCATTTAAACCCATCAAAATCTACATTAGTTTTTGATTCTGTTCTCTTTTGATCATCTTGTGTTTACCCCCACAGGTACACTCACACACACAATAAGAGTCAGCATCTAGAGATTCCATCTCATCCCATAACCTTTTTATCCTAGTAAAATCACCACTGACATAAGAGGAACCTTGAGAGATAGAGCTCAAGTCCTTCTGTACCTCATACATCCTAGCACCATTGGATTGACCATATCTCTAATTCAATTCATCCCAAAGACTTTTAGCAGATTTGGAATATATCACACTTTGTGCTATGTCTGGATCTAGAGAATTCAGAATCCAGCTAATCACCATTTTATTACACTGTTCCCATGGTTCGTATAGTGAAGAAGTAGGAGAGGGTTTAACATATGCACCATTGATAAAACCTATCTTTTTCTTTGCAGACAAAGCTATAATGATCCCTCTCCTCCAAGCCACAAAGCATGAACCATTAAATTGTTTAGCTACTAACATAATACCAGGATTATCAGACGGATGTAGAAAAAGGGATGAGATGAAGGTAAGGCAGGTTCAAGTTCAAGTTTGGAATCACTATCGTCATGTATGTTACTCATGATTCCACAGAAACAATCAATACTAGCAGAGAGAAATTATCAGGAACAACAATCGAGGAGGAGATGCAACTCGAGCTTACCAAATATTCGTAAAGATAAGGACGGAGATACCATAAATCAGAGGTGAACCTCCAGGAAATCACCAAATCGAAAAAATGCCATCGTAACTAATTCATACATGCGCGAAGACAAAAAAAAAACAAATTCGAAAATTTCTCCGGTGAAACTGAAGATAATAACTCTAAAACTTCAAATCCAGCAGAATCGATCAACAAACAGCCACCAAAATTGGGAAATTGAACAAAACAATTGAATTTATAGTCTAGGTTTTTTTTTGTGATTCCTTTGAAACTTAGAAAATCAGAGAAATGAAGCTATGAAAACACAAAATCTATGTCGGATCTTTGATAGAAAGCTCTGATACCATGTTGGATTTGATGAGATAATTGGAAATCAAACATGAACAAAAGAGAACAGAAGGTTCGATAGAATGGGAGCTACCAGATATTTCGATGAAATGGGTATCTTAGTTCAAAAGTGGAACTACATGTCTGTATACGGTTAAAACCGAGCCCATCCAATATTTCTATCTGACCGGGACTAGGGAGCTGCATCGAAGGTCTGCCCCATAGTGGATCAGGCCAAGGTACCAAGTTTGGGATTCGAGGTACCTATCAAGATCGAGGACAGCAGCGATTGAGACCGAATGAGATAGGCATCGAGCAAGATCGAAGATAACATAATAACGAAAAGGTGAAATATCCGTGACTGGTCGAAGATCATGGCGGAAATCTCGGAATGGATCAAATTAGGAACGGTTAATTAGCTAATCATGGGATTTTCTTCTGTAATTAGAGTTATACCATAAGTAGAATTACTCTACTATATAAAAGGGAGTATTAACCATTTGTAATATATATTGTTCTCGCATAAAAAAGCCAATATAACTCTCTCTCTTTAGCTTATACTCTTTTGTTCATCAGCTTGCTTTATTTTTAACTGTTTTGGTATCAATCAGTTCAAGGGTATCCTAATTCGAGGGTTGAATTCCGTTTCAATACTGGTTCGCTTTACTTTATAGTTCATTTATGTTATTAATCTTCATATTTATCAATTTGTATTAGGTGAAATCACGTATCCTTAAAACCACATTATAAGTTCAATTGTTATCCAATTTTAAAGGTAAACAATTTAGCGCCCACCGTGGGGCAAAAGATAATAGTGATTGCATAATACTGATTCCGATAACACACACTGCTTTACACTTGTTCTCGTAAGAACCTTTATTTTCAGGATAAACATGTCAATCCCACAAGCAGCACCTACACACGGTGACAACGAGCTCGGATTTCACAGGGAAAATGACAATATAGCCGCCCCAATGATCAAGGCGCTTCAGGCTGACCTCGAGGGAGCACCAATTGTAAATCCCGTCGATGTCAGTTCACATGTCGCCCTAAATGCAAATTTATGCGTTGATCCTGAAGGTATCATACGCAGGGAAGTTCGATCATGTAGTCGAGGTACGTAGGGTGGAGAAGAAGGTGGAGTTAGCCTCCAATTGATATTCGAAATGTTATAGGCTCAACAAGCTGATATAGCGCAACTATAAAATCAGCACCGAAACCGAGTAGGATCGAACCAGAAGTCATCCACAGGACCGAGCCTGTGTCAGAAAGGTCGAATGCCAACGAATCGGGGATTGACCCCGCCATAATGAAAATGCTTGAGGATCTCACTAAACAAATTGAATCGGGAGAAAAGAAAATCGAGGCAAATGATAAGAAAGTAGAGACATACAACTCCCGGGTTGACCAAATACCGGGGGCATCGCCGATTCTAAAGGGTATGGATTAAAAGAAATTCGTACATAAGCCTTTCCCTCTAAGTGCGGCTCTGAAACCCATTTCGAAAAAATTCCAAATGCCAGAAATTCCTAAGTATAATGGGACCACTGACCCTAATGAGCATGTCACTTCTTATACATGTGCAATAAAAGGGAATGACTTGGAAGACGATGAGATTGAATCTGTTTTACTGAAGAAATTTGGAGAAACCTTGTCGAAAAGAGCAATGATATGGTACCACAATTTTCCACCCAATTCTATTGATTCCTTCGCCATGCTTGCAGACTCCTTCGTAAAGGCACATGCCGGAGCTATAAAGGTTGCAAATAGGAAGTCGGACCTCTTCAAGGTGAAACAAAAAGACAACGAAATATTGACGAAATTCGTATCTCGGTTCCAGATGGAACGTATGGAACTACCACCGGTCACAGACGATTGGGTTGTTCAAGCCTTTACTCAGGGTTTTAATGAACGAAGTTCAGTGGCATCACGACAACTAAAGTAGAATTTAATTGAATATCCAGCGGTAACCTGGGCCGATGTACATAATCGGTACCAGTCAAAGATCAAGGTCGAGGATGATCAATTGGGGATCCCTTCCAGTTCCATTTATCCAAACAGGCCCGTCGGCAGAACTTAAAGGGATATCGACAGAGAACCCCGGTCGAAAGATATCAGTATCAACCATACAATGCAGATCATAGAAACAGCGGCCCAGGATGAAATCCCATCCGAAATGATCGAAGGAACAATCACAGAGCTCTCAAGGGCTCATGAGAAAAAGTGGCTTCGATAAACATGTCGATCCCACAGAAGCACCACGATTATCAAAATACAACTTCAACATCGACGCAGCAGGTATTATGTTAGCCATTGGGAGAATCAAAGATACTAGATGGCCCAGAACCCTACAAATCGATCCATGCCAAAGAAACCCCAATCAAATATGCAATTACCATGGTACACATGGTCATAGAACCGAAGACTGCAGACAACTAAGGGAGGAGATGGCCCGTCTATTCAACGAGGGTCACCTTCGAGAATTTTTGAGCGACCGAGCTAAGAACCATTTCAAAGAGAGGGATGCGAACAGGAAAAACGAACAGGAAGAACCACAACACGTGATTCACATGATCGTTGGTAGGGTTGATATTGCACAAGGGCCCGTGTTCAAACACACTAAAGTATCAATTAACAGGGAAAACCGAACTCGGGACTATGTGCCAGAAGGCATTTTATCATTCAATGATGAGGAAGCTGAAGGGATCTCACAACCCCACAATGATGCTTTGGTAATCTCTATCCTTATGAATAAAATTCAGGTTAAAAATATTTTAATTGATCCAGGAAGCTCGATCAATATTATTCGATCGAGGGTCGTGAAGCAGCTCGGCCTACAAGGTCAGATCGTACCCGCAGCTCGGATTCTCAATGCTTCAATATGGTGAGTGAAACAACTAAAGGCGAAATCATCCTACCAGTAAATATAGCCGGAATTATTCAAGAAACAAAGTTCCATGCGATTGAGGGCAATATGAGATACAACGCACTGCTCGGAAGACCCTGGATTCACAACATGAGGACGGTCCCCTCAACCCTTCACCAAATACTGAAGTCCCCAACACGGAATGGAGTAAAAATGGTGTATGGGGAATAACATGCTGCCAAAGAGATGTTAGCGGTCGACGAAATAATACCGGTATTGGCGCTTTCATCAACAAAGGGATCGAAGTCTAAAGGAAAATAGGAAGCTAAATAGCAACCACAGCCACCATCCTTGACTTAGTCGGAGAAGCAGGGAACGGACGAGGACGGTGACTACTGGATCCCTCGATCCTTTATAATCCCCAGAGATTCTGACGCCACCAAATCTATAGTCGAAGAGCTGGAGCAAGTCTTACTAATCCAGCATCTACTTGATCGAAAGGTATACCTGGGTACGGGGTTAACCCCTGAGCTTAGGGAAAAACTCATTAAATTTATTATCAAAAATATGGATTATTTTGCTTAGTCCCACCTAGATATGACAGGGATCCCGCCGGAGATCACTACACATCGACTGAGCTTGGACCCGAAGTTCTGCCCAGTAAAACAAAAGAGATGGCCCCAGTCCGAGGTAAAACATGCATTCATCAAGGACGAGGTAGCCAAACTTCTCAAAATAGGATCCATTCGGGAAGTAAAATATCCTGAATGGTTAGAAAACGTAGTCGTAGTCCCTAAAAAGGAAATAAACTTAGAATGTGCGTAGACTATAAAGATTTAAACAAAGCATGTCCTAAAGACTCTTTTCCTCTACCGAATATCAATCGCATGATCGATGCCACGGCCGACCACGAGATCCTTAATTTTCTCGATGCCTACTCCGGGTACAATCAAATACAAATGAACCCGGATGATTAGGAAAAGACTCTGTTCATCACTAAGTACGGCACCTATTTTTATAATGTAATGTCGTTTGGACTAAAATATGTTGGTGTCACTTATCAACGCTTAGTAAATCGAATGTTCAAAGAACAAATAGGTAAATTAATAGAGGTTTATATTGACGATATGCTAGTTACGTCCCTGCGAGTAGAGGACCATTTGACACATTTGCAGGAGACCTTCGATATACTAAGGAAACACTACAAGAAACTCAACCGGAGAAATGTGCATTCGGGGTCGGCTCGGGTACCTCGGCTTTATGGTATCAAATCGGGGGATCGAAATCAACCCCGATAAGATCAAGGCAATCGAAGACTTCACAGCCGTGGACAATGTTAAGGTCATACAAAGATTAATAGGGCATATAGCCGCCCTAGGTTGATTCATCTCGAGGTCTTCAGATAGAAGTCACAGGTTCTTCTCACTACTCAAAAAGAAGAACAATTTTGCATGGACACCGGAATGCCAACAAGCATTGGAAGAATTAAAGCAGTACCTCTCGAGCCTGCCACTGCTTCATACTCTGAAAATGGACGAGCAACTCTACTTGTACTTAGCAGTCTCAGAAATCGCGGTAAGTGGAGTCTTAGTTCGAGAAGAGCAAGGTACACAATTTTCTGTTTACTATGTTAGTCGAACTTTAGATGAGGCCGAGACCCGGTACCCATACTTAGAAAAATTAGCGCTTGCCCTAATAAGTGCCTCTAGGAAATTAAAACCATATTTTCAGTATCACCCGATCTGTGTAGTGACTACTTATCCCCTTCGCAATATTTTTCATAAGCCCAAACTTTCGGGCCGAATAGCCAAATGGGCCGTCGAGATTAGTGGGTACGATAGCGAGTATCGACCCCGAACGGCCATTAAGTCTCAAATCTTAGCGGACTTTGTGGCCGACTTTACACTAGCCCTCGTACCCGAGGTCGAAAAGGAACTATTATTAAATTTGGGTACATCATCGGGGGTGTGGACCCTCTTCATAGATGTTGCTTCGAACGTGAAGAGGTCAGGGCTAGGCATTGTTTTGAAGCCGCCCATGGGTAATACAATTAGACAAGCTATCAAAACATCCAAGTTAACTAACAATGAGGCCGAGTATGAGGCCATGATTGCAAGTCTCGAGATAGCTAAAGGTTTGGGAGCAGAGGTCATCGAGGCCAAATGTGACTCCCTGCTTGTGGTAAACCAAGTCAACAGAACCTTCGAGCTTCTAGAAGATCGAATGCAGATGTACTTGGACAAATTACAGGTGACTCTACATCGGTTTACAGAATGGACCCTACAATATGTTCCTTAAGAGCAAAACAGCAAGGCCGATGCCCTTGCAAATTTGGGGTCATCAGTCGAAGACGACGAGATTAGCTCGGAGACTGTCGTACAACTTTCAAGGTCAGTAATCGAAGAAGGCCACGCCGAAATCAACTCCTCAAGTCTGACATGGGATTGGAGGAACAAATATATCGAGTACCTAAAGAACGAGAAGCTTCCATCAGATCCTAAGGAATCGAGGACTCTACGTACGAAGGCCGCACGATTCACATTGGCCGAAGACGGAACACTATATAGAAGGATGTTCGATGGACCATTGGCATTATGTTTGGGACCAGGAGATACCGACTACGTCCTATGAAAAATTCACGAGGGCACCTGCGAAAATCATTCTGGTGTCGAATCATTGGTTCACAAAGTCATAAGAGCAGGATACTATTAGGCCAATATGGAAAAGGATACAAAAGAGTTTGTTCGAAAGTGCGACAAATGTCAAAGGTATGCGCCGATGATTCACCAACTCGGAGATCAACTCCACTCAGTCTTATCCCCATGGCCATTCATGAAATGGGGAATGGATATCGCCGGCCCTCTACCATCGGCCCTAGGTAAAGTTAAATTTATTTTATTTATGACTGACTATTTATCTAAGTGGGTTGAAGCACGGCTTTCGAGAATATTAGAGAGAAATAAGTCGTAGACTTCATCTGGGACCACATTATATATCGATTTGGGATGCTTGCCTAGATCGTATGCGACAATGGAAATCAATTCATCGGCACCAAAGTGTCAACGTTTCTCGAAGATCACAAAATAAAAAGGATCATGTCAACGCCATATCATCCTAGTGGGAACGGATAGGCCGAATCGACAAACAAGACCATCATTCAAAATCTAAAGAAAAGATTGAATGACGCTAAGGGAAAATGGAGAGAAATATTGCCCGAAGTCCTTTGGGCATATCGAACAACACCAAAATCCAGTACGGGGGCAACACCATTCTCTTTAGTATATGGCGCCGAAGCTCTGATCCTGGTTGAAGTCGGGGAACCCAGCGTCAGGTTTCGATATGCAACAGAAGAGTCAAATCATGAGGCTATGAATACAAGCCTCAAATTGCTAGATGAAAAAAAGGGAAGCCACCCTCGTTCGAATGGCCGCTCAGAAATAGCGGATCGAAAGGTACTACAATCGAAGAGCCAATCTTCGACACTTTAAAATCAGGGACTTGGTTCTGAGGAAGGTCACCCTCAATACTCGAGACACAAACGAAGAAAAACTTGGCCCGAACTGGGAGGGACCGTATCAGGTCCTCGACATCATCGGAAAGGGATCCTACAAACTTGGCACGATGAACGACGAACAATTACCAAACAAATGGAACATATCACTCCTCAAACTATATTACTGCTAAGGTACGACCTTCTCCACTTTCGTTTATATTTTATACTAACCATTTGCAGGTGTTTAATCGAAGACATCAAAGGATTATTCAAACACAAAATTTTTAGGTCTGAAAGAATGCATTGTACTCTTTTCCCCTTAGACCGATTTTTGTCCCAAATGGGTTTTTCCGGCAAGGTTTTTAACGAGGCAACCATTCTTCGTGCTAACTTAGAGCAATTCAACAGTATCCGAGGCTCTTTTGCAATCAACCTCGAATACTGGGGGGCATTACCCTCGGATAGTTACAAGGAAAATACTTCGTGCCGACAGGGTCTCGATAAGTAAATTTTGTAAGGGTCAAACGGTCGAACGAACCATGCCCATGTAGATTACTCGAGCCATAATGGCAAATATGTACGCATGTTAATCTATTGAAAAACGTATTTTTCCTTGCTAGATATTTCATGCCTTAGAGAAATTTTTACTTTACAATGTCGTGCTTGTGATCTATTATGGAAACTGGCTTAAGGGACGGTCACAACTAAAGTTCGAACAATTGACCCTGCACTCGGGGATTGCCATCCAAAAAATCGACATGATCGAATTACTAAAACCCTGAGATCGTAAGACCTTAAAAAGGCAACCCTCGATTTTTTAGGCCACGGCCACCCTACTCGGGGAATGATATTTCGAACAAGTTCGAAGTATAACAGGGGAACAAGCCCAAAAAGCGAATCCCAAGCTAAAGGCTACGACCAAATTAACACAGTTCGGAGACGTCCGATTTTCGTTATAAAACAAGCCTTCGAATATTTTCATAAACCGGTTAAAAAGGCTACCCTCGGCTGAATTACTAAGGGTCTCGATAATATTGACCCTTGAAAGCCCTAAATGGGTACGGAATCGTTCGAACTCTCGAACAAATTCTTTATTTTATGCTAAGGCATTACGAAACAAAGGGTCTCGATAATATTGACCCTTGAAAGCCCTAAATGGGTACGGAATCGTTCGAACTCTCGAACAAATTCTTTATTTTATGCTAAGGCATTACGAAACAAAGGGTCTCGATAATATTGACCCTTGAAAGCCCTAAATGGGTACGGAATCGTTCGAACTCTCGAACAAATTCTTTATTTTATGCTAAGGCATTACGAAACAAAGGGTCTCGATAATATTGACCCTTGAAAGCCCTAAATGGGTACGGAATCGTTCGAACTCTCGAACAAATTCTTTATTTTATGCTAAGGCATTACGAAACAAAGGGTCTCGATAATATTGACCCTTGAAAGCCCTAAATGGGTACGGAATCGTTCGAACTCTCGAACAAATTCTTTATTTTATGCTAAGGCATTACGAAACAAAGGGTCTCGATAATATTGACCCTTGAAAGCCCTAAATGGGTACGGAATCGTTCGAACTCTCGAACAAATTCTTTATTTTATGCTAAGGCATTACGAAACAAAGGGTCTCGATAATATTGACCCTTGAAAGCCCTAAATGGGTACGGAATCGTTCGAACTCTCGAGCAAATACCTTATTTCATGCTAAGGTACAACATATTTTATATAATTTATCAATAAACTTTTCAAGCCGAAAAGGGGGAGAAAGCCATTCTTTTTACTATGGTCGTATCAGCCTAATTCAAGAGCCTAAAGGGCTATTTTATTTCTAAGTTCGAAAAATCATCCTCACTCTATTAAAACCTAAGGGTCACCCTACTCCGAGTTCGAGAAAGTACTCACTCGATTAAGACTACACTAGTCCGACTTCGGTCTAGTTGCCTAAAGTCCCAAACTTATGAGCAAAATCTCCATAAGTCATGAAGGCATGAATGAAATAGAATTTTTACGAGGCAGGAAATAGAATAAAGACAAGTCAAAAAGAAAAAAGATCTTTTATATATATACGAAGATATTACAAGGACCGATCAGGGTCCCGCACAAAAAAAATCAAAGAAGACAAATCCCAAGATTACTAATCGAGGTCCTCGCCATTCTCGGACCCGCTCTTGCTGCCATCATCATCATCATCGGAAGAGGCCAGCGCTCCAGCATCGGCTTCATANCGAATATTTTCATAAACCGGTTAAAAAGGCTACCCTCGGCTGAATTACTAAGGGTCTCGATAATATCGACCCTCAAAAACCCTAATGGGTACAAAGTCGTTCGAACTCTCGAACAAATTCTTTATTTTATGCTAAGGCATTACGAAACAAAGGGTCTCGATAATATTGACCCTTGAAAGCCCTAAATGGGTACGGAATCGTTCGAACTCTCGAGCAAATACCTTATTTCATGCTAAGGTACAACATATTTTATATAATTTATCAATAAACTTTTCAAGCCGAAAAGGGGGAGAAAGCCATTCTTTTTACTATGGTCGTATCAGCCTAATTCAAGAGCCTAAAGGGCTATTTTATTTCTAAGTTCGAAAAATCATCCTCACTCTATTAAAACCTAAGGGTCACCCTACTCCGAGTTCGAGAAAGTACTCACTCGATTAAGACTACACTAGTCCGACTTCGGTCTAGTTGCCTAAAGTCCCAAACTTATGAGCAAAATCTCCATAAGTCATGAAGGCATGAATGAAATAGAATTTTTACGAGGCAGGAAATAGAATAAAGACAAGTCAAAAAGAAAAAAGATCTTTTATATATATACGAAGATATTACAAGGACCGATCAGGGTCCCGCACAAAAAAAATCAAAGAAGACAAATCCCAAGATTACTAATCGAGGTCCTCGCCATTCTCGGACCCGCTCTTGCTGCCATCATCATCATCATCGGAAGAGGCCAGCGCTCCAGCATCGGCTTCATACTCTCTAGCCTTTATTATCTCGTCGGTAAGATCGAAACCTCGAGCATGGATCTCCTCGAGGGTTTCCCTCCGAGATTGGCATTTGGCTAGTTCAGCAATCCAATATGCTCGAGTTTGAGCGGTCTCAGCTGCCTCTTTCGCTTGGACTTGAGTGGCTTCACATCGGCCCGGTAGACGGCCACGATCGCCTCTGCCTCGTCATTTGCCTTTTTGGCTTCAGATTTGGTCTTTGCAAGTTTGGAAGCCAACCGAGCCTCGAGCTCCTCTATTTTCTTTGCCTGAGCTGAGCTCTTCTCCTTCATGCCTTGAAGCTGACTTTTGACCGACGACAATTGGGCTCGAGCATCCTCTTTTTCTTTCCACCCCAAGGTCTTCGCCTTCATCATATCGACTTCCTCGCGGAATTGCTCGATCCTCTCGACCTTTTGCTGCAGCTGTGAGATTGAAATGTTAGACACCGTTCCCGAATCGAGCCCATGAACTTTTAAGATTTTCATTACCTGCTTGATCAGGTCGGTTTGATCTTTGTGAGCCGTGGCCAACTCGGCTCGGAGGTCCTTGATTTTTTCTTCTTTTTGCCCACCGAGAAGGTTGAGGGCATTCCTATCGTCGGTAAGCCTTTGAATGTCGGCCTCGTACCAACTCAGCTCAGCTCGAGACCGAGAAAATGCTTCCCGATGAAGCGCTAAGGCCTACGCAGAAAGAAGAAAAGAAGTTAGACAGTAAGAGAAAAATGAACACAAGGGTAATACCAACAAATGGAGTTAAGTGTTACCCGATTCAGAGCTAGCTGCGCTTCGTTGCAAAGGCTCGATGCCTCGCCCGAGTCCTTCCTCAAGACCTCCAAGTCGCTCAGGCCGGTAGCATCTTCGACCCAGTAAAGTAATCATGTAAGGGGTCCTCCCTTCCGTGGGCTCCTTCGATAAAGGGGGTCTTCAAGGCTAGAGCCTCTTGAATCATCTCCTCAGAAAACGAGGGGAGCAACAGGGACCCTCCAATTTATATTGCCCCAAGTGGATCACTTGGGGCGTTCTCTCCATCTCGAGGGGCCTCGAGACCAGCCCCTACAGCCATACCCACTGTTGGCTCATTATGGTGGGAGGCATCTTCAATCCTCGATGACTCGGGGACTTCGCCCAAGTCCCTTCCCTAGACCCCCTCATCTCGAGATGGAGTCTCTGCAACCTTCACCGATTTAGTGGGGGCCTCAGTGCTCATTCTCACTCGGGCCACCAGCCCAGAGTCGTCTTCTTCCTCTTCTTCTCTTCCTACCTTAGACGCCAAACAAAGTCTTCGGTCAGAAAGATGATGTTCTCCTTCGGCTTACGAGCCGCCTTCTTCTTAGGTTCTGGATCCTCAGAGGTTGAGGTCTTTTTACTCTTTTTGTCCTTCGCCGGTTTCGGTGCCAGGATCGAAGTCTCCTCCTCACCAGAAAGGGGCCTCACGACCGCATCCTTACCCAAGCATGTACACGAGAAAATGGAATAAGTAGAAGAAGGGCATCTTAATCGAATCATCAAATACACAAAAAGTGGGCTTACCATGAGTCTTGGCCTCCCATCAGCCCTTTGATAAATTGCGCCATGAGCGCTCGACGTACGTAGAGGTCGAGGCCAGGTACCGAACCCAGCTCTCGAGGTTAGGAATTGCACCGGGCATCCAAGCGACCGCTATATCACGGAAAAGGATATCGATGAGAAGAAGCAACTGAGCAAAACAATAAATAGGTGTTAACAGTGGGATTGTACTTACGTTTCATATTCCATTTCTCGGAAAATGGCATCTTCTCGGCCGGGATTAGGTCGGAAGTCCTCACTCGAACGAACCGGCCCATCCAACCTCGGTCCTTGTCATCATCTATGCTCGAGAACAACACCTTGGTAGCCCGATGCTGAAGTTTTATTAATCCGCCTCGATAGAGGCGGGGGCTGTACAACCTGATGAGGTGGTCGAGAGTGAAAGGCATCCTTTCGACTTTGCTCACGAAAAATCGGAGCAGAATAACAATCCGCCAAAAGGAGGGATGGATTTGACCTAGGGTTATTTGATATTTGCGGCAGAAATCGACGATAATAGGATCGAGGGGGCCCAGCGTGAAAGGGTAAGTGTAAACACTCAGGAACCCTTCCATGTGGGTAGTGATGTCTTCCCCAGGGGCCGGTATCACCACCTCTTTGCCTTCCCAGTTGCAGTCTTTCTTCACCCGCTTAAGGAAGCTCTCAGTTATCGAGCATATATACCTCGACATTGGCTCGCATCGACCAGGGACCGATGAAGTTTTGTCAGTCTTAAAGTCAGAAGTGAGGACGCACCCCTCGGGAACACACTCCTCAGGGCGCGGCTCCACCGGTGTTTTGTCGCCGGCCGGCCGCGATGAAGAAGCATTTTCCTTTTGAGGAACAGTTTTTGACGTTTTCGCTATTTGGATTTGAAGTTCAAAATAGATGGAGATGATAAGATTTGGTGTTCTAAGAAGAGGTTAGCGGTGAAAATCGTAGATTTGCAGATGAAGAACTTAGAAGATGTAAAAAGCTTTGGATATTAGAAAAGATTGAAGGTAAAGTTTGAAAAAGTGTAAAAAAAGGCCTATTATGGGATTCACGGCAACGGTTCAAAGGCACTAGTGGCCGACCACCAACTGACACTCATTAATGACTTGGGGAACTGTACCAACAGGATGTTTCGGTCACTTCTGTCGCTTACGTCACGACGGTGACGTCATGGCAGGTCGAGGTAAAAATCGAAGGCTCAATTCGTTTCTTGCCATTACACTCCAAAAAATGAGGGGACTATTTGTATACGATTAAAACCGAGCCCATCCAATTTTTTTATCTGACCGGGACCAGGTAGCTGCATCGAAGGTCGGCCCCGTAGTGGATTAGACCAAGGTACGAGGACAAGGTACCAAGTTCGGGATTCGAGGTACTTATCGAGATCGAGGATAGCAGCGATCGAGACCGAATGAGACAGGCATCGAGCAAGATCGAAGATAACATAATAACGGAAAGGCAAAATATCTGTGACTAATCGAAGATCATGGCGGAAATCTCGTCACGGATCAAATTAGGAACGGTTAATTAGCTAATCATGGGATTTTCTTCTGTAATTAGAGTTATACCATAAGTAGAATTCCTCTATTATATAAGGGGAGTATTAACCATTTGTAATATATATTGTTCTCGCATACAAAAGCTGATATAACGCTTTCTCTTTAGCTTATACTCTCTTGTTCATCAGCTTGTTTTATTTTTAACTGTTTTGGTATCAATCAGTTCGAGGGTACCCTAGCTCGAGGGTTGAATTTCGTTTCAACACTGGTTCGCTTTACTTTATAGTTCATTTCTGTTATTAATCTTCATATTTATCAATTGGCATTAGGTGAAATCACGTGTCGTTAAAACCACATTATAAGTTCAATTGTTATCCAATTTTAAGGGTAAATAATATCATTTATATACAATCCATGTACAACCGGGTCAACCCAAATATAAAATACTAAACTGAAACTAAGCATACATCATAACGCTACAAATAATTTAAATACATGGCACAATATAAATCCAACAAATTGGGTCAATAGAAATGACGCTAGGTAGCAGGTTGGAGCACCCTATCTAAAAAGTATCTAATTTTTAAAAAACTAAAAGTTTAGCCAGTTGTTACGAATTTCAAACCGCTTAAAAAAAAAAACACCTGCCATGTCAACTTCAGATATGGGCGAAGTTGGTTATAAGGCAGCTAAACTGTAAGAACTTTATAAGTTACAATTATTTATCAAATGGGGGTCCTTAAAACGGTTATTTGTGCACTTCCCCCATTGGGTCTAAAAGACCAACCCAGGAATTGCTTTAACCTGTAACCGACAGCGCTCCTTAATTTTTTTCTTTTTTTACGAAAAAAATTATTCTGCAATTTCTCTCCCCAAAAAACGAGAAGGGTAAGAGGAATTAGGGTTTAATTTTTGTTCCTAACCTCCCGTTTCATTTAGCATATGGTTTCTCCTCAACCAGGTAGTCATTTTTCTCTCTATTTGTATATTTTCTGTTTAAGAAGTAATGATGGGTATAGAGTCAAATACAATATTTGAAGCTTATGGGTTCTTGCGTTGAATTTAAATAAATTTATAATAATAAATGGATTCACGATCAAATATTTATTGATATTTAGTGAACTTCGTAGTATTTAAACAGAGTCTGAGCAAAAGTTACCGAGTTCCGGGAACCTGTATGTCGAACTCTAGATCCGCCCCTGATGGGTATAAGTATTCTAGGAGTGCTGCTTTATTTATCATCTTTAAACTGTCCATATTGTCATCCCGTCTCTTGGTTAGTTCCATCAATTTGTCTTGTGATTTTTGTGCTAGACGAAATGGGTTCTGGGTTCTTGCTTTTTCTACTGAATATGGGTCTTATTGAGTTTACAGGAATGGAATCTGTGAAGGAGATTAATGATGATGAAGTTAAGAGTGTAATTGAAGTAATGGCAGCTAATGGGAAGTATTGGTATGCTATTTATTCTGCTGTAGAATGTTTTTTCGTCGTAGTCGGCTAGTTCTAATTTGCAATCTGAGATAGTCATCTATCACTTTGCTTAGGGTAACTCTTAATGGAAGAAGACGATTAGGATTTAGGACTGTCAGTGAGTTGCATCCTAAATGGGTGTTTAATGGGCTAAAGGCAAAATACAGTCAGTTGAGCTGCAGCCAAAACGTTGTTTTCATTGCCCTGCTAAAATTATGGCTACTTCTAATTAGTTTGAGCTAAGCCAAGCTCCATATGCTTGGTTTTATATGAATCTGTGAGCCCAAGCAAGCTCAGTGCATTTTTAGCTAGAATTTCTTAGAGATGAAAGAATATATTAATATAACTGCTACCATATTGATATTTGCATTTCATATATGAGTTTTGATATTCCTTTACTTTTTCATTCAAGTTTTTCATGCCTTGACATTATCTTGTACTCTTGTAACTTTGCCTTTTCTTGTTTAGGAACTCAATAAAGTTGGAACATAAACTTACTTAGGAACTCAAAATTCTTTTACCCGGGGCTAAAAAACTATACTGCAATATATACCTGGCTATTTAGATTATTTTTGGCTAGTTATATGAAGTTATTATACGTTGTCCAAGTTGGTTGAAAGCTCTTAAGCTGAGTGTTGAACTTCAAAGACTAGTTAAATTCTTGAGTTTGGTCTAAACCAAACTAGTGTTATAACTTGGATGTGCTTGAGCTTAATCTAAGCTGTAAGTATGACTGTATGAGCAGGCTATCTGCTTCAAACATTAGGTACTAACATAACAAGTCAATTAGGCTAGCAAACATGATGAACATACAAGCTCAAATCATGATGCTGGAGAAGCACAAGTGGAGACCATGTTTTCTACAGCAATGGAGGTTTATTGGGCTCACGAAGGTGCCAATGGATTTGGAGAATTGGGCCACGAATTTAAAATGCTTACACTAATTAGCCTTAGTCCAATTGAGGCCCAAGAATCTAAAGAAATTGAAGAAGTCCAAGAATTCAATTAAGATTAGGATTTCTTTTCCTTAAAGATTAGGATTTTTTAATTCTTGTTTTAGTAGGATTATATTTGTAGTTCTAGTCAAATAGGATTGTTAGTTGGTATTCCGTTCCTACCCGAATTTTTTTTTTCTATTTTAATTGGAATAGGTTTTTCTTGACCTTATTCTTCTTCTAGTTTAATTAGGATTAGTTTTCCTTAGCCTCATCAATTTTGCTCATTGTAAGGCCTATTTAAAGGGCTTTCTATGCTGAAAATAAACATTAGTGATTAGTTTTTCTAAGCTCTTGCTTCAAAAACGTGTGATTTATCTTTTAGTTCATTCTTCTTCCTTTATTCAACGCTTCTTGCAATCTTGCGGGATTGAGGAACGAGTGGGTAAGGTTCTTTTCATCTTACATTCTTCTCACGTGAGTTTGAAGAACGCTTTCGCTAGTTTTGTGAAAAACTTTAGCGGGGTGCTTTTATTTTTCTTTTTTCTTTGTGCTTGAGAGGTGCAGAACCTTCAAAGTATATCATAACATCCGAAAATTGGCCCTAGTACAGCTTGGCATGGTAATGTTCTCATATTTATAAGCTATTGTATGCTCCATCATAGAGCTCAATTAGCAGCCTTAATAACATTATTAGCGTAAGCCCTCAGTTAATAGTAAACAAGATACCATGTCTCTTTTTGTTCTCTTTTATCTTGTTTCTGCCCCAACAGAGGTGGACCTACGTGTATGGTAGGGGGTCACCGGACCCAATAAACCTCGGAATTTTTTTTGTATATATTCAATTGGTGTGTAAGTCATCACCAGAAGTTCGCCGGCATCCGACGAGACCCAACAACTACCGATGAAGTCCTCGCCTCCGTCTATATTGAAGATAGTGGTGCAGCCATCATCTTCAAATCCTGGGTCCGCCTTTGTGCACTAATATTATGTATATCTTGGATTGCAACCTTTGTTTAGTAGTATATTCTATTTGATGTACTGGTGGAGTCCAAATAATAATTTCTTTAAGCTCAAATTGTAACCAAATGGAACATGTTGTCAGGAAGGGGCCATGGGCATGACGAGTTCCCTTGACCACCCCATGTATCATGTGCAGTTCACCATCCAAGTAGTGTTATTAATTTTTCTGTATATTCGTCACTTCGATCAACTTATTTTGCCCCACTTAATGACAATCTTCGTCTAGCTTATTAAAGATTTTTTTTGTTCTTCCCATCTCTCCTTTGCAAGGAGCATCTTATGGGTTTCTTTTCTCAACCTAGCTTACAATCAACTACCATAGATCAGAGGAAAAGCTTAAGATATAGATCCAATTTAGGGTTTTATTTCATCATCTATAAATTTAAAACTTATTGAAGCATTTGCGAAGAGCTATTCCATGTGAAACTGTCTTTTCTTCTTTTAGCTAGTGAAGTAGATATAGTAATCTGACCCAAGTCATACCCAATCATCACATTGAAGAAAGAAGAAAGAGTTGTCTTCTGATCCAAAGGAGATAAAGTATAAGAAAAAGAGTTGTCTTTGTTGTATTCTTGTCTATTACATTATAGTTTGGGAAGTTCCATGTCATGAATAATTTATCTTGTTTGTGTTTTGGCTCAGGCATGACTGGGACAAACTCAAGGGCATGCTGTCATTCCATCTTAAGCAGGTATGGGGAGGTATGCCAAGTTGTCAGCATATGGCAGCTTCTTAAAAGTGATGTTTCCTGTTTATGCTGGTTGATATTTCTGTTAACGTGTATTAACTTTCGAACACACTTGAATTCTTTATTGAAGGTCCTGTCAGACTATCCAGAGGCAAAAATGACTACCGAACAGCAACAATCTTGTTTAGGAGAGAGCTTTCCGGAGTTGGTGAAAAGGTTGGATGATGGTATTTCCGCTGTCATTTGCCTTGCCTATCTCTGTTGTTCTCCTTTGACATAAGGGGCAGTTAGCATGGTTTGATTGTAACAATTCTATAAGATGACTCATAATATTTCATGATGATATCCTACAATGCATTCCTATATTGTCCTTTTTTGTGTCATTACTTGAAGCAAAAAGAAAATTCACATGCCGTAGAAGTGTAAGGCTCTTCTAAAATTGATTGTTCTGTTCTCAAAAGAACTTGATTGTTCTGTTTGTGTTGGGAAGCTGTATAACATGTGTTTGCATATTTGATTGTATTAAGTGTTTAGCTTGGGACTCACTTCTTGATAGCATGTTAGGTATAGATGCTTTAAGATGTGCTCTTTGGCAATAGGGAGGGAATGTGATGTCAAAAAGATAGGTTACAACAACAACATACCCGGTGTAATCCCACATGTGGGGTCAGAGGAGGGTAGTGTATACGCAGACTTTACCCCAACCTTGTGGGGGTAGAGAGGTATTTCTGATAGACCCTCGGCTCGTCAAAAAGATAGGCTGAATTGAGAAAAAAAGGTAGAAGTTGAGTAAGAGGGGCAAAATAATCCTCTTCTGGGTAGGTTGATGTGAAATGGTCAAACAAGTCTATTTGCATATTGGTACTTCATGTGTAGTGATGGTCAAATATTTTTTTAATCTCTTAGCATGTAGCATCTGAAATTCTTGAGAAAGGCTAAAAGCTTACCGCTTTACTTAAAAAGTTCCTGAGAAAAGCTTACCTCGTAAACTATATTTTGGATTGTGTGCCTGCTTCATGAACCACCATGTATTATGATGATATAGTTACATCTAAAAGAATATTTTCCATATTTTCTTAATGGTGATCTTACTGTTAGAAGTATCTTTGCCTCCCCTTTTCTGCATTCCAGGAGCGGGTTATGGTTTGTCACGTGAAGAACATAAACAAAGAACAGTTTTCATATTCGTGTTGTTACTCTCTTCTCTGCTAGCAACTCTCATGCATCTGCTTCAATTTCATAATTTCAAGAGTTTTCACTCGTCTACTTATCTCTCGATTATGGTTATTAAGGTCGTCTGGTGCAACCCATTGGACTAGAAACCACTCACCTGAAATTATTATTAACTTAAAAAATGTGATGCCTCAATCGCGTGAAAAGTAATTCTTGATATATTACTAAATTTACCTGTCAAAAAAATGTTATTAGTCGGAAGTTAAAGACCCACAAGTGTGGTGCTTCAATGGTGTTTTCTCCAGGCTGGCTTTGTAACCAAGCTTTCAACATAATACCATGTTCACATTTGACTTTTAGTTTTGACTTCTTTGATGCTCGGCTGTTGCAGTTGAGATAAGCTCTTGTTTTCGTGGTTCATTACTCTGATTTTGATCTTTCCGACATCACCTTGTTACCTTGATTTTGCAGCTCTCAACAGCTTTGCTGAAGGCCCTCCATTTACGTTGCAAAGACTATGTGAGGTGTGACATTCTTTTTAAATATGAATTTCAGATTGTTTTATATGTTAGTAGTTCACTCCATCTGATTTTCCTTTTTTAAATTTTAAAGCTTTGTTCTCTATTTCATGAAAAAAATGTGTTTTTCCAGTATGGGAGTCGTCTTAAGCAGCTTAGTGGGAACAAGCTCAATCTTCATATTTTTTTTGAGTGTATTTTGTATTATGCCTCTCTATCCTCACAAGGTAGGGGTAAGGTTTGCGTATACACTACCCTCCCCAGACCCCACGGTGTGGGATAATACTGGGTATGTTGTTGTTGTATTTTGTATTATGTTGTCGCTGCTATTGCTGTCAATTAAACAATTGATATATTGGTTTTTCAATGTTACTTATCTTTTGAGTAATATTGAGCAGATTTTGTTGGATGCACGGAACATTTATTCCAGGCTGTCAAAGCTTGCGTTGGCTCTAGAAAAGGTTGGACTTTGATGTGAATTCTGCCCTTATAGTGCTTTTAAAGTTTTACATCTTAAATCTCATTGATGTGGCATCTCAACATCTTTTATCCTCCAAATCTTGAGTGGCAACTTTCTAGAGAAAACCTCTTAGTACTAAGTAGTGTAAGATGCTTTATTGAGCTTAGTCGTCACTTCTATCTCTGTTGGATCGGAGGTCCTTCATTTAAGGAGTTTTAGCAGGCTCTTATGCCAATTTTGTTTCTTTTCTTTCGAGAACTTGTACGAAAAGAAAATAGGCTAAAATATCTCAAGTTTAGTGTCTGAAGAAGTGCCAGAGGCTGAATAGGCTTCTTTTTTCCCCTGTAATGTAACTCTGTTATGACAGTTCTGGAGCATAATGAGTGCTTTACCTATCTGCAGAATTTGCTAGTTACATCAACATTGACGATCTCCAGTGACCCATATGCATCTTCTAACATGCAAAATGCAACAGCACCAGATAGAGAAACCAAGGGTTCCCCAATTCTATCTAATTCAGTGTCTAATGGGGCAGAACCTATAGCCAGTGCAGGTGATTCAGATGAAGTAATGGCTGAGGTAGAAGAGGCTGAAGTTGAGGATGTTATGACGATTGACATGGATACAATTGAAGCAATAGTTCGATCATCTGAAGCAGATACTACGCCTCCCAGTGATCCATAATGCTCTGTTTCTATGTAGTAATTGTTTTCACCTCTAGTACAGGAAGTCTGTAAAAGCTATGTCATGCTTAGGTGAAATTAGAACAAGTCCTGAGGAGGTGCCTAAAAGATCGATCATGGTCGTGAATATATGTTGGACCAATATAATGTGTCTCGAACCTTATTTTTACCCCACGTAGGTCTATCTTGTGTGGGGAAAAACCCTGGTTGCTTTCTTGTCTTCGTTGAACTAACGAGTGTCTCTATAGCATTTCGAGAAATATACTGGGTGCGCTTCTTTTTCCCCCTGAATGATCATTTATTGTTGGGGCATTTGCATCTATACCCAGTTTGGGGTACATTGAAGTTATACCTACTTTGCACAAAATTTTGCAAGCCTATCCACTTTAGAATCAACTTCAGGCTTATCGGGATTCGGGTCTGAAGTTGAAAAATAATAGTCTGAAGTTGCAATGCACTTAAGGCCAATTAAGTCTAAAGTGCAAAAATTGCTTTTAAGATGCACTTAAGGCCAAATAGATTTGAAATGCAACAAATATTTTCATGCACTTAAGATTAAATAGGTTTGAAGTGAAAAAATTGCACTTTAGATGCACTTAAGGCCAAATAAGCCTGAAGTGCAACTAATGTATTCATGCACTTACGGTCAAATAGGCCTGAAGTGAAAAAATTGTATTTTAGATGTATTTAAAACTAAATAGGTCCGAAGTGCGACCAATGTTTTCATGTATTTAATGCCAAATAGATTTGAAATGCAAATTGGCTAGAAACAGAAACTTGTTTTTCGAATTTCAACAATCCAATACATGTTAACACTTTAATCTACTCCAAATGAGCTCAAAGAAAATTTAAAACATAATCTCCAAATATCATTAAGAATAAACCCTAATAATCAATTTGTCAAAACAACAATAAATCTACCAAACTTATTTTACAATTAAGAAGAAGAAGAAGAAAAAACTCTTAAGCAGTAGTAAAAATATAAAGCGCCACAGCAGCTCAACACTGTAAAACATCATAAATTACCTTAAACATGTTCACAAGCTGTCACGACCCGAAATTCTCACCTTCGGACCGTGATGACACCTAACATTTCACTTGCTAGGCAAGCCAACATTAGAATAATATTATCTATTTTTAAAATCATTTTTAAATTTATTAATAACAAAGAACAAACGCGGAAGTAAAGTCTGAAATGTAGTGAATAATCGAATAAAAACAACGGTGTCTAAATACCATCCCGGAATTGATGTCACAAGTGCACGAGTTTCTAGAATAATACAAATAAAGGTCTGAATAAAATAAAGTTGTCTGGAAACAAACACACAGCTAAAGTAAAGTAGACAAGGACTTCAGAACTGTGGACGCCGTGCAGTTATACCTCAAGTCTCCTTTGAGTAGCTGAAATCTGAGCAAATCTATGGTACGCCGCTCGGACCAACTCCGAAACCTGCACAAGTGTAGAGTGTAGTATCAGTACAACCGACCCCATGTACTGGTAAGTGCTGAACCTAACCTCGACGAAGTAGTGACGAGGCTAAGGCGATTCACTTACATTAACCTGTACGCAATATTAATAACAACAAATAATAGAAATAATCAGATAACTCATTTATAATAATTGAAGCCAACTCAGCAGTCATAACCCATTATTATTTCAACCAATTTCCGTTGCAGCGTGCAAACCGCTCCCACAATATATTCATTTTCAATACTCTCATATATTTATATCAAGTATATATATACTTTTAAATAAGTCTATTGCGGAGTGCAATCCGATCCCCCAATATTGACTTTTAAATAAGCCTATTGCGGCGTGCAATCCGATCCCCCAATATATATTTACTTTCATTTCCGTTGTGGCGTGCAACCTGATCCCCCAATATATTTTAACA
>AWOL01S0027656.1:89249-145880 GCA_000715115.1 Nicotiana otophora | reverse complement strand
CTTCGCAGGCAAAAATTGAAATGGAGGACAAGGTGGATGCGTCGCATCCACCTTAGCATCAATTCCTAAAGCCGAATTGGACTAGGAATAGGAGAGCTTTGGCCCACGACTTTTGTACGCAATATATAATCTAAAAACGCCTCTTTTAGGTTATCGAACATATTGGGAAGGGGGAAAAAGCCACGACAAAGCTGTGGAGGCCGGAATTCATCAAGTTTCATCTTTCTCCCACCAAACTTAGTAATTTTTATGTTTCTTTATATGATTTGTTGTTTGGCTACCATGTCTATGTGGAGCTAAACTTCACGTTCTAGGGTTGTGGTTCTTTCATGACTATTGTTATTCGGATATTGATTTTGACTTCTTGATTTATCATATTAGTTTATTTATTCAAAAAAACATCATAATTGAAAATTTTAAGTTAGAAAAGTGACCGGATATGGACCTATGTGTAAACGACCTTAGATTTGAATTTTTATGTTTTCGATAGCTCTGTATGATGATTTTGGACTTAGGAGCGTGTCCGAAAAAATATTTGGAAGTCCGTAGAGGAATTAGGCTCGAAATGCCGAAAGTTGAATTTTTTTGGAAGTTTGACCGGGGGGTTGACTTTTTGATATCGGGGTCAAAATCCGATTCTAAAAATTTTAATAAGTCTGTTATATCATTTATGACTTGTGTGAAAAATTTGAGGTTAATCGGACGTGATTTGATAGGTTTCGGCGTTGTTTGTAGAAATGAAAAGTTTCAAAGTTCATTAGGCTTGAATCTATGTGTGATTCGTGTTTTTAGTATTGTTAGATATGATTGGAAGACTCGACTAAGTTTGTATGATATTTTAGGACTTGTTGATATATTTGGTTGAGGTCCCGAAGGCCTCGGATGATTTTCGGATGGTTAACGGATCAAAAAGTGGACTAAAATAGCTGCTACAAATTCCTTCGCCTAGAATCAAGCCCAAAATCGAGCTCAGAAGCGAGCCCAGAATCTCCCAGAATCGAGCCTAGAATCGAGCCCAGAATCTCCCATGATCGAGCCAGTATCGAAGCCATGATCAAGGTCCAGGATCGAGGGTCAGAATCGAGGCCCAGGATCGAGGACCACGATCGGAGGCCAAGATCGAGGCAGTACCGAGGGCTGTCTGGGCAGAATTATAAAGCAGGGGACTTCGTCCCATTCACCATTTTTGAAAAATCGGAGCTTGAGGAGAGGAAATTTTTAATAGATTTTAAATAAAAACTTGAGGTAAGTCCCTTGTGATCATTTCTACTCCATAATATTGAATTATCATTGAATAATCTGACTAGATTACATGCTTTTGATGTGTAAATCGGAGATTGGAACTTAGAAATTTAGAAATAAGATTTGTAGATTTGACGGTCGAGTTGAGGTCGAATTTTGGTAAAATTGGTATGGGTAGACTCGTGGATGAATGGGATTTCGGATTTTGTAACTTTTGTCGGGTTCCGAGATGTGGGCCTCACGGGCGATTTTTGAGCTAAATTTTGGATTTTTATGGAAAATTAGTATTTTCTTATGGAATTAATTCTAATAAATTTTATTGACTAAAACAAATTATTTGTGACTAGATTCGAGGCATCCAGAGGCCGAGTTGCGAGGCAAAGGCATAGTAGAGTAAAGAATTTCACGTTTTGAGGCAAGTAACCGTTTTAAATATGGTCCTGAGGGTATGAAACCCCGGATTTCATGTGATTACTTTGGGGGTGACGCACATGCTAGGTAACGGGCGTGTGGGCGTACACCGAGGAGATTGTGACTTGGTCCGTCCCGTAAAACTGTAAAGTTGAATAACTTGTTGTTAGCTATATGCTCTCTATGTGTTATGAAAATCTGACTGTAAGACATGTTAGAAACCATGTTTAGGCTATATTTTGGTTCTATTGGGACCACAGAGATCGTGTACATGTTGAACTACCTGCATAATTGTTGTTTTGTACTCAGTCACAGTTTACTTGTTTATTTTATCTCAGTCTCTATTGTTCATTATTGATGCATCATATCATTGTTGTTTGGGCTGATTTCGTGATTATTGAGAGCCCGAGAGACTAGAGATATTTGTGACTGAGTGAGGCCGAGGGCCTGATTGTGAGATATTATATTATAGTACGTGAGTTGTCCGTGCGGGATATTATAGCATGTGAGTTAGTCGTGCGGATCTAGATATTGATACTATAGCACGTGAGTTGTCCGTGCAGTATGTGAGTTGTCCGTGCAGCACGTGAGTTGGCCGTGCGGATCCAGATATTGATACTATGGCACGTGAGTTATCCGTGCAGCACGTAAGTTGGCCGTGCAGATTATAGTGCTTGGGCTGTAGGAGCCCCTCCGGAGTCTGTACACCGCAGTGAGCGCGGGTAGCCATTGAGTGTGAGTGTTGAGGGCTGAGAGCCGAGTGGTTGAGGTGTTGTGACGAGTTGAGTATCTGTTGCCTGAGAGGCTGTACTTGCTTTTCATTTGTTGTTGCACTTAATTGCTATCTGTCATTGATGTGAAATTCTCTGAAAGATTTTATATCCGAATTACTTGAACTTGAACGGTATAAAACTGATTTGACTTAAGCTTTTGGAATTGACAACATGTCTACTCTCTGCTGGAATTACTGAAAATGAACTGTAACTGTGTAGCTCGTCATTATCTCCAGCTCCTTATTTATTATTGTTACTTGCTGAATTGGTTGTACTCATACTACATCCTGCACTTCGTGTGCGGATTCATGTATTCCCGGATATAGCGGGTGTTGATTCTCTCGCACAGTTGATTTTTCGGAGATTCAGAGGTAGCTATCGTGTTTCGCATACCTTGTCTCTCCTTCCTTATCTCCTTGTTTACTGTATTTGGTCTTAGACTATTATATACCATTTTCTTTTGACTTATATCCATATTAGATGCTCATGTATTCAGTGACACCGGGTTTTGGGGAGTGTTCATATCAGTATTTGTGGGATTTTGTATTATAATTAAATATTATATTTTCAAACTTAAGAGAAATTGTGGTATATTGAGATTATCGGCTTGCCTAGTATTGAGATAGGCGCCATCCCGACAGGTTGAAATTTTGGGTCGTGACAGTGGCGTACGCAGGATATTTTATAAGCGGTGTCTCATTTTTTTACAAGTGAAAAAATGGTAAACAAAAGAATAAATTACTATACACAATTTAAAATACTACAACTCTCACTAAAGAGTTTTTATTTATAAAATATATTCATACTAATCTCATTAAAAATAATGCACTAAATATGTCTTAGTTTACAATAATTTGATTGTATTAATTGTTATTTTGACAAAGAAATGAATTCTTAGATGTCAATAGTTCAAGTCTCACTAATATGTAATTATTTTTCAATAAAGAAACTCTCCTTTGTTATTTTTTAATTTAATGAAGAAACTCTCCAAATTGATAAGAATGTAATCATGTTGTGAACCTGATTAGAACTCTGGACCTCTACTTGAAAATTGTAGAGCTAAACCAGCAAATCAATGAGCATTTTTGTTTTAGCGTGGTGTCATATATTTATTTGTACGCAACATTACTTGGTTTTGCTTATACCATATCCATATACTTAGTAAAACTTTCGGACGAAGCGGTATCACGTGACACCGCTTTTCATAAGGTGGCTTCGCCCCTGGTTCCATTTAATGGACACTTTTTTATTAAATTGGATATATAAACTATTGTATATGCGTCAATTTTGATTATTATTTTCTTGAAAAATATACTTCTGCCACTTAAAGTGTAATCCAAGTTTTGAGTTTTTTTTTTTTAAAAATTATTTATTCATTGATATGAGGAACACACACAAAGCGCATATCCTAAGATTAATTTATTTAATTATGTGAACACCGGATGTGAGTAAGTTTTACCACTTGTTTAGGTTTAACTATTAAAGACTAAAGTAGCGATATTATTTTGGGTAAAACATCTATTGTGCCGCAACTTAAAAACTGAAAATTCGATAATGAGACGTCTAATTGTTCACTCTTTTTTCTTCTCCTCTTCTTTTTACCGGATAAAAATTTGGAGCAAAATGGGCCTTTTTGCAAAATCTATCAAATAAACACAGTTTTAGTACATGATTGACTGGAATTCTGGCACAAAAAGGAAAAAAAAAGGTTAGCCGTGCCGCCTTTGGATGAACAAAGCCGGGAGGCTTGTCAAATAAAAGCGATGGTAATATAGAATATAGAGTGTTAAATAATAATTTAACCAAAGACGAAAACAAAAGAAAAACCCCGTAGAAATGTGAGAGACTGTGA
This sequence comes from Nicotiana otophora, assembly GCA_000715115.1. NCBI lineage: Eukaryota > Viridiplantae > Streptophyta > Magnoliopsida > Solanales > Solanaceae > Nicotiana > Nicotiana otophora. The sequence goes on along the minus strand of AWOL01S0027656.1, from coordinate 141,602 downwards.
AAAACATTCTAACTCCTCTTTAAATGGGAATATATGAACCAAAAAAGGGGGAATATATGAACTAAAAGAATAAAATGTCAAAAACAAGTCTCACTCATGGTATAAATGGAGTAACATTAATTTGCAACGCGTATTAAAGAGCTTTTTGTCACGTACTTAGTTGTAAACTAAGTACACGTGTGACACTTGACAACTCGCTCACGATCTTGCACAATGTGCTCACGTTCTTTCTATGCCAAGTCAGCCTTACCACACTAAAGATCGCTAAGAGAAGGGTAGAAAGAACACATGAGAATTGTTAAAGGAAGCTTTGTATTAGAGAGAACTTGAATTGTTTGCTTGGTAAATTACAAATGAATGGCCCCCTTTATATACTAGTCTCCTAGGGGCGAGTGATTAAATAATAATTATTACACAAGTTCCTTATTATTTACAAGTAAGACTCCTCTCTAGAATTCTCTACATAGCTAGAATCTTCCAAGAACTTTCCTAGCAAATCCATACGGTTCTAGGGTCTTCTTAGGGAATCCTCTATATTTCTCTAGAACTTTCCTACAAGTTCTAGCTTCTTTCCTATGTAAGCTTTCCATATAGCAAAAATATACGCAAAGTGGCACCTACGTGGCATGATGATGTGATGGGTCAAGACACTTTCTCCCACCCAATTTTGTGCCACCCACGACACAAAGTATCGACACGTACGTGTGCACCTCGCCTTGGCGTCATCAGAGATCTTTGTCCTTTAGCCATGATGTTCTATGGAGCGGTTCGCCTTCCCATGTCACAAGGTATTGGTCACCTTTCTTTTTGTCCTATTTGTACTTTGGATGGCTAGTAATGATGGCCTCGATACTCCGTCCATCGGTTGCCTCTCCTTGCTCTTGGCCTGAATCTCCCCGTGACTCAACAAAGTCTAGCAGTTTCTCAAGCATCGGGTACATGCTTCCACTCCCTATTTGGCTGCCCTCCATGGTCACAGCCTTACTGGCAAACTTGACCCCTCTGCTTGGTGCATTGCCTAAGTCCGATAGCATGCCATCACTTTGTAACTTGCCATCCTCTTCAACTATGTCCGCCCAACTTTTCTTGCTACCACCATGCTCCATTTGCATGGCGCCAAGACAGGCTTTGGAATCTTCTAGTTTAGGCTTAGATTCCAAGCGCATCCCCCAATACAAGCGGTTTCTCCTGTATCACCCTTATGTGCCTGAGCAAAGTTCCCGGTCATTGCTGCAAGCTTCCCCAACTCTGGGCATTCACTTGCCCGATGTGATCCTTTACAAAAGTAGCACTTACTCGCTACCGTTTTCTGGCCCCTTGCCGTTTCTCTTGGACCCCTGTCCGTTTTGGGACGACCCCTTGCCATTGCCCTTGTATACTTCAGCTATGCCTTTCCCGTTGTCCTTGTCATGATCTCCCATACCTCTCTAGGCATTTCCTTCTTTGGACTTGGTAGGCTCCATCTTGAAGTCAACGAGCGACTCGGCTACCTCTATGGCCATGTCTATGTTGGCTACTTGATGTCTTCTTAACTCCTTCTTTACCCAATTTTGCAATGCATCCATGAAGTAGAAGAGGGAATCTTCCTCGGACAATGACATGATTTGCAGCATTAAGGTAGTGAACTCGCGCACATACTCCCGATTTGTGGGAGTCTGTCGGAGCTCCCTTAGCTTCCGCCTAGCCTCGTACACCACATTTATCAGGTAGAATTGCTTCTTCAACTCCTTCTTGAACTGCTCCCACGTCTCAATCTTGCATAGCCCCTTATGCATGTCAGTACACTTTCGATGCCACCATAATGCGGGAACCTCGATCAAGTACATTGAGGCGTTGCATACCTTAACAACTCCGCCATCCTCCTTGACTACCTCAAAGTACTTGTCCATCCTCCAAAGTAAGTCTGCCACCTCGCGTGCGTCCCATGCACCGCCATACTACTTTCTCTTAGGACCTTCACATTAGTTCCTTTTGCAAGTACCACGCCCTTAGTAATTCTGACCATGGTTCCCTACAAAGCTTCCTTCTAGCAATCTCTTGTATTCTTTCTAACATTCCTTTAGTCATAATCTTTGCTCTGATACCACGTTGTCATGTTCTTAGTTATTAACTAAGTACACGTGCGATACTTGACAACTCACTTACGATCTTGCATAACTTGCTCACGTTCTTGCTATGCCAAGTCAGCCTTACCACACTCAAGATCGCTAAGAGAATGGTAGAAAGAACACAAGAGAATTGTTAAAGGAAGCTTTGTATTAGAGAGAACTTGAATTGTTTGCTTGGTGAATTACAAATGAATGACCCCCTTTATATACTAATCTCCTAGGGCTAGTGATTTAATAATAATTATTACACAAGTCCCTTATTATTTACAAGTAAGACCCTTCTCTAGAATTCTCTACATAGCTAAAATTTTCCAAGGGCTTTCCTAGCAAATCCATAGAGTTCTAGGGTCTTCCTAGGGAATCCTCTATATTTTTCCAGAACTTTCCTACAAGTTCTAGACTCTTTCCTATGTAAGCTTTCTAATGGCAAAAATATACGCCAAGTGGCACCTACCTGGCATGATGATGTGGCGGGTCATGACATTTTTCTCGACTAATTGTACACAACTTACATAGGTTTCAAAAAGAGGAAAAATCATAACTAGTCATCCGCTAGAAACTAATATCAGTCGCTAGCCATAAATTGTAATATACATTTTATAGCCCAAAAATCAATTATAACGGCTAGCCACTATAATTAACAAACTCAACTGACACGGAAAAATAACGGGAGATGAAGGAAGGAGAATTACAAGGCAACCTATTGAGATGGCTTTTAATTTCTTCAAAGGGAATCATTCATCATTTAATTCTTTTTTGGTTTTTATGCTATTCAAATATTGATATTTTATACATATTTAATAGAGATATAAAAATAAAACTTTTATCTTAAATGTTCATTTTTGTCAGCTGAAGGAAGGGACAAAAGGGACAAGTCGTGCACACAATAATTATACATGTTCGGGACATTACATTCTTTTTATACACATTGTTATAACATTTAAATTCAAAGGTTGAAAAAGATAAGGCCAAAAAAATGATTTGTGCCTTTTCCTATAAGAGTCCAAGATGATGTGAGTGATTAATGAATAATTAAAACTTTACAAAATCACTACAATTGGGAGCACTTGTATGATCACCACTTCTCTGCATTTCGAAATTAAAGTGATTAAATTATATCCAAACTATAGACGATCACTATACAAAAAAATACAACTACAATCTCACTATACAAAAAAAATATACAACATATAATATCATTTGTAAAAAATGTACAATTTTATACAACAAAGCCAGAATCTTTCAATTATATGACTATACTACAGTTCATATGCACACTAATATAAAATGTATATACACTTTTACACATCATAAAGTAATATATATATACATACATCGTAGAACAATCTATACACATTGGATATACAAAAGTGATCGAGATACACTAATGATATATTAGGGATACACTGCAAAAGTACACGATACACTTTATATAAAAATATTATACAATATAAAAATGTGTGTATATAATTTTTATACACTATATAACAACCCAAATTAGTGTTCTGCTTCGTATGTTATTCACATAGAATGGTCAGCATATGCAAGTCTTAAAACACGATAACTATATCCTTTTCATCCACCTTTCCTTTTTTATCATATGTTAGACATCCACACAGAACTCCACCGCACACCGCCCTGCACTATCGTCGTCGTTGTAGTGACACCACCATCGCCGCCGCACTTCCCTACTCATACCCCTAAAAATAGATTTTCAAAAATCAGACTCACCCATCCCTAAACCAGCCTCATCAATCCAAAATGTCACCAACCAACCTAAAGAATTAAGGACTAAAAGAGAGAAAAAGAAAAAAAGAGTGAGAATTTATACAAATAAATTAGCTTAAAAAAGGAGAAGAAGAAATAGAAAAGTAAGAATGAGAAGAATAAAAAACAAAAGGTGATGTATATACAGTTTTATACATTATGTAAACAGACTATACACTCATAATACACAAATACACTTGGGGTACACTCAATATCACCTTGGATAAACACGCACACTCGAGATACACTGAATATACAACTATAAATACACAACCAACAACCAATGTATATAATTTTTATACATTGCATAGAAATATATACAATTTTTATATAAAAATATAATATAATTTCGTGCATGTATAACTTTATGTACGTGTATATATAATCTTTATACATATTTTAACTGTGTATATATAATACTTATATTAAATTGCCATATATATATATTGTTCAGTCACCCCATTAAACCCAAAGCCACCACCAATGCCCACTTCAAAAGGCCTTCACTCATAAATACTATTATGACCTAAAGAGAAAAAAGAAGAAGAAGAAAGGAAACAATTACCTGTACAAAAAAGAAAAACTTGTTGTGCTACCATAAAATTTCATATCCTCATAAAAATTAAAATAACCACAAGTAAAACACCATTAGAAATATATAAAGCTTGACTAGAAAACTTCACGACTTCTAAAGGGTGGAAAGTGAGGAAGAAAGAGATGTAGAAATAGAAAGAGCTTCCTAAATGAAAGAGACTATACTACCACTCTATTATTATTTACCATAGCATTGATCGAGTAAATTCTTTTAAGATTTGAACTAAAACTTCTTCGAATTTTCTAGGTACTCAAACGAGCTTTTTCAGTATGAAGTACAAAGTAAAGAGAAAGAAAATAGAGGAATTTTCAGAAATGACTATTGTTTAGTGGCTATTAACTTTCTATAGCTGCCATATACATAATTAATTTTCGTAGCTACCTTTCAGTTGTTATGGTAATGTATTCGGTGTATTCGAGCTACTGTATTCATGAATACAATAGCAAAAATCTGCTAAAAACAAGGCAGTTCAGCTGTCAGCCGTTGTATTCACATGTATTCATACCATGTATTCATGAATACAACATAATAATAGGTCTCTCTAGTTGTTTAATAACGGAAAGCTGTTAATTTAACGAGATACACTCCTAATATAACTCACCTAAATCAATTATAACACACAACATTATCAATCCAATTAATGAGAAGATTTATCAGACGCTAAACACCAAAAAACAGAGCATTCTTCAGAGTTTCAGTCATTCTTTTTTTTCCTGATACAATTCGAGTTTTTTTTCGTGACATTGTTCGAGTTTCTGCTCGGAATTGATACAAGTATCTACAGAAATACTTTGAAATTCGATTTTCTGTATATGAATATATCATGCATTTATGCCGGATACAACCTGTAATAGTAACCTACTGCCTGCATATTTCATAGTAAACCTAGTGCTTGTATTCTGTTGTATCTAACAGTTGTGTTTAATGTATTCAAGTTTATTTTTGTATTCACAATATTTTATTTATTTCTAATACATGGTATTACTGCTTTATTGAGTATATTTCATTAGTTGTATTCATTGATTTTCTATTTGTATTACGAGTATTTTACTGTATTTCACTGTATTATTATTATTTTAAATACAGATGGATATAATTAGGTTGAAAATACAGATGAATACAGTTAGATTGAATGCATAACTAATTAATGAATAACATCAAAATGATAGAACTAACAATGTATTTAAAAATATTGTTATAAGAACTCAAATACATATAAATACATCTAAATACAGCAGTCCAAAATCACTATACAAATTAAAAATCAGTGTATGCCTTATCGAATATATATAAATACATTTAAATACAAGAAGAGAAAACCACTATAGAAACTAAAAATTAATGTATGCGGACTCGAATACATATAAATACATCTACAATTAGGGTCATTGCATTTTTTGTTCTCCTTTTGGCTTCAATGGTTGCTGATGAACTTGCAAATACAGGTTCCTCTTGAGTGATTTACAAATCGAAAGATGGCCCTTCAAACATTGAGTGCTTTAGTGGGTATTCTGCAAAAAAACCTAACAATGGTGAATATTTTTAAAATATAATTATTGAAGAGAAAAAGAAGAAGTTTTAACTGGCCAAAAACCTAAAAACTTTAGTGGTGAGTAGTGAAAATACGGGGCTTATCGGATTTGGAAACGTGAATGATGAAAGTTTCATGACCGCTGGATTGGATGGAAATGGTCACCGAAGTGAGGCAGAAAGAGATAATAATGAAAAATAATGAAAGAGCGGAAATTGACACCATTATAGACCGTCTGTCGGAGGAAACCAGTTTTCTGGTTCATATAGAAAAGAATGAGAGAGAGATCGTGGAGAGACAAATAAGATATTATGCATGATTTTGCGAGAGAATAAACTGAAAGAATGAGAGAGAAAAATATTAAATAGCATATTTAATGGTTTAATGGTAAGAAGTAACCATAAATACATATTTTGCTATAAAAACTAAAATGTAGCTATAGAAAATAATATTTTAAAAGGATTTTTATTTATAATAAATAGGGTGTAAAGCTTTGTTATAGGAGGTAAAACAGATCTGAAATGAGAGATAGAGAAAGAAAAAAAAATAAAGTAAAAAGAGAAATAGCCAAAGAAAGAAAAAAGTAAAGACGAAGAAGACACAGAAAAGGTGAAAACATTACCTAGATTTAATTTGATAAAATGAAAGAGAACGAGAATGAAAATAGTCTTGGGAAGGAAAAGCCATGCATCATATACAGTGAAAGAAGGAAAAAGAGGATAGGAATAAAAGTGGTTTTGGGAAGAGAAATATATTGGGAATATACTGTAGTTATAACTTGTAAATAAATTGATCCTAAAAGCTATTTCGGATAAATAATAAAAAATATGGACTAATAAAGTCTTTGAGAGGCCATATAGTGTCAATTTCTCTATCAAAAATTAAATAGCAGGAGCCTCTTTCACGAGTTCAACCTTTTTTAGCCAATTCATAGGTTTCGCCTTTCGCCCAACTTTAATAAAGCAAAGAGAACGATGAGATGAGAGTCATACTAATTTTAAGGCCCAGCGTAGTCGGACTTTACTTCGGCTGGTCTAAACTACATAGCCCTATGGGTAAAGATCACTTTTAGTTCGGGGTGGGGGAAATTATTTATATTTAGTAGCCGTAAAAATATATAATTTTGTTTTTTGTATATAACATACAAAAATATATAAAACTATATATATATTTTTAACAATTATTTCAAAAGCAGTTATACTGTATCATTTTCCTCGGAGCCCCATCAAAGAAGTCAGAGCCCAGAGGTTTTATTTGGGCAGAGATCTCACTTCCCCAATAAAACCCCAAAGCCTTTTAAGATGTAATCATGTAATATAGGGAGAATAAACCATTTACCAGAAACCATTTCAGTATGTTTTTATTTTTCTTTCACAGATTACTGGAGATTTACTTGGATGTCATTTCAAAAATTACATATCCTTTATTTTACAATTTTTTATTTCATTATTTAGTATAATGTTCTTCAATTTTACACCTTCCACAATTTTTGTTGTTCGATTTCTTCTTTCCATGATTTATTCCTAATTTTCCTAAAACGGTTCCAAATCCAATGGATAATGTATTTTGAAATATCTACGTTCTCTTCTCCTTGCTGAAAGACAAACAAAGTCATTTTTGTTTAACATCTTTTAAGTGCTTGATATGGAAAAATTTAACTTCTACCACCTTTGGCTTATTTTAATGTCTTAGCTTTATTTATGATTAGGTTGCAAAAATTTGATCAAATAGACTATCTATAACTAAAAAAAGAGAAAATAATTAAAGTATCCAGGACCAATATTTCGTTTACAGTAAATCCTTTTCTGATGTTTTAGCAGGTCGAATAAACCGCATATCCATTTTCTTAGTTATAAATTTATATATAAATATGTCAAGAAGCCTAAACCTTTACATTTATCAGCAATATAATTATATTGCATGGGCATAATTAATCAGAATAACACACGGCTTTCTACCACGCGTTTCAAAGAAAGAATTAGATAAATATTGGGACATCACGGTGTTAGAAGGTCAGATAAAATAAGAGAAAGGGAAAGGGAAAAGAAATAACAAATTAAAAAAATAAATAAATAAATAAATAAAGAGAAAGAAGAATAGAAAAGAAGGAAGGTGAAAAGAATAGTTACGTAACCGGTAATACTATAAGCGACGTAATTAAGTACCAACTAACTACTACTTATAATTTAAAACACAAACTCATGCTGACAAGGATATCAACTTGTGGTTATATAAAAACACGTAATTGTCGATTAGTAAAAGGTTTAAGTACTTCAATTCGTACAGGTTTTTACGATTTTGACTTTTGAGTGCTTTCAGAATTCAGACGATGAAGACGACACATCAATTATTCTAAACAAATACTCCGCTAGTGGGGTATGAATTTATGAAATTCAATATGATAAGTGTTTTTTCTAGAACTACTACTATTTCTTTGTGTTGATAAAAAGAATTTAACACAAAAGTTAAGTCTTCGTTTAATTAGCACAAATATGAATTCGAATATCAGACCTCTTATAAAAGTGAATTCAAAATTCAAATTGATTTCACGTGAACTCATAGCTTGCAACCCGTCTCTCTCTGTCGTGAGCAACCGTTGGCGGCGCATGCACTACAAACTTTGACACATTTGATGCAATGGCAATTTCTTGGAGTTTTTGGCCTAATTTGATTCAGTTCAGCCACATACATTATATTGTCTTGGAAACATCCTTGCAGTTTCCTTTACTTTGTCTTGTTCGCAATTTAAGCTAACTAAGATAAACTACTATCTCTGCAATTGGGTAAAAATAGATGGGGTTGAATGATTGAGATACTATACAAAATGGAGAGCACCTCTATATATATGGTCATTTTTCTGGTTTACTTAGTAAGTAAAAGCGAAGATATGGATACGTTGCCATGTTTATTTAAAAGGACTAGTAGAGATACCTTGATATTGTTATTAACGGCTTGTTTGGACGGTTGTTACTTATTGTATGTATTGTATTGCATTGTTACTTTAAATATTATATTTATTTTAATTGTTATTTAAATTTTATTGTATCGTATTGTTAAATTCGTCGTTGTTTAATAATAAAAAGTGTCACTTTATGTAACGACCGATTTGGTATGATCGCGTGGTTGTAATATTTTTTTCTTTCATCTTGGCCTTCCTTATTATTAAATTATCCTATTTTATGCTTTACCCTACTTTTTTATATAAATATTTTAACTTGTGTCCTACATTTTCTTTGTAATATTTTAAGTCTATTTTTCGTATTTTTAGTACATAACATTATGAACCGATGACAAACAATACCAATCTATCCAAACGTTGTATTCAGTAAAACAATGTAATACAACACGATACATCATGAAACGATATGTAACAACCATAACGTTGCTCTATTTTTATCTCGGGGTTGGGGTAAGTGGCCCCTGCTCAAATATAACATCAGAATAATATTTTTTATCATGTTATTAATTTTGTCCAAATGTCTCCTCCTCTACAAATATATTTGAATTTTTTTACCGATCTGCAGGAGTTATTAGACTATTCATACTACAAATTGTTCCTGTTCAATTGTTCTTTTTGAAAAGTGTTAATATCAAAATAATCAGGTGCATGCGGAAGTTAGTAAAGTAAACCTTGAACGGTGATTAATCAAACAGTAAAAAGAGACACAAACATTTAATATGGTTCGGTCAAATGACATATGTCCATATGCGGAGATGAGCAATCCTATATATAAAAGAGAGTACAAAACATCGAGAAAACAACCTCACAAAGAGGCAAACACAAGTGGCACGCTAACGCTTGTCCCGAAATTCTTCCCATAAATAAGATTCTCAAATCCCTTAGGCTACATTGTGGATGCTATTGAATGAGAAAGAAAGATCCTTAATTTATAGAAGTCCTGTCACGCCCCGAACTTGGGGAGCATGACCGGCGCTCAACTGAGTAAACCCGATCGAGCAAGCCTACTTTACATCAACATCTCATCATAACTCATTCATGAATTATCAAAACATCATTAGATCATGACTTTTAAATTGAATACATTTGGCTCAATGGCCTAAAATCTTTCTCATGATGGGTACGTAGCCTCATAAATACTGTAAACATAAGTATATGACAAAACTCAAATCTTTAATTACATGACTCACAGTGTACATGGAGCTTCTATGACAATAAATACCTAAATATATAAAATGAACTAGACCCAAACACCCATTAGAATTATAACGGGCTCACCATAAGTTGAGTAGTGAAGAAGATCCCTATCAAAGATCCATATCATCCTGTAGAAGTATACCTGCATCCATTAAAAAATGCAGTGCCCCCAACAAAAGAGACATGAGTACATGTGGAATTGTACTCGTATGTAAGGCAGACAAAACAACAAATGAAAATACGGTAACTCAAATAAAAGGCAAATAAAGTACATCAAGATACTACCAAACATCCCATAGAATCAAATTTCAAGACTTATGATACTTACATCATTTTGAACTTCCTTTGGGATCAATTGAGCCATATGAACTATACGTGGAATAAATAATATAATACATGTACAAACAAAAGCAATGAAAGTGACACCTATTGTCTGCGTTAATAATGCGTCTCACAAGACTGTCCATATCCCTCTCTTATTTTACACTTATACATTTCATAGAACGTCCTTAGTGTTCAAGTATCATATTATACACCTATGCATCTCATAGACCGTCCATAGTGTTCACATATCATATTATACACCTATGTGTCTCATAGACCGTCTATAGTATTCACATATCATATTATACACCTATGCGTCTCATAGATCGTCCATAGTGTTTATTCATACCGTACACCTATACATTTCATACACAATACACCTATGCGTTTCATAGACCGTCCATAGGATTACATACACAATACACCTATGTGTTTCATAGACCGTCCATAGGATTCCATACACAATACACCTATGCGTTTCATAGACCGTCCATAGGATTCCATACATAATACACCTATGTGTTTCATAGACCGTCCATAGGGTTCCATACACAATACACCTATGCCTTTCATTTACCGTCCATAAGATTCCATACACAATACACCTATGTATTTCATAGACTGTCCATAGGGTTCCATATACAATACACCTATGCGTTTCATAGACCGTCCATTGGGTTCCATACACAATACACCTATGTATTTCATAGACCGTCCATAGGGTTCCATACACAATACACCCATGCGTTTCATAGACCGTCCATTGGGTTCATAACACATCATTATGTACATAATCATATATAAACTCAAAACGACATGATTAATATTATATTTAAGGTCATAATTTCCCGTATCGTTGGAATACTTCATGTTCACGATCATCATGGAGAAACACAACTCATTACATTAACACATACATGGTGAATCCATAAGTCGATTTCAATGGCACATGAGCCCAATTTCTTTTCTTAAGATTCATCATCATCTAGCATAGGACATCTCTCTTTCATCTCGTTATTCACTCACTTATCATCTTGAAGTCATTATCTAAGTTCATGATTCTTGGAGACTTAACATCGAAGTTATTTGTATTTATTATTTTAGAAGCATACATACTATGAATGAAACCATTGGGACATACAACGCCTTATAATTCTCATTTTGGCAAACGACCGCATTTCATGTTCATACTATCACTTACCTGTACTTGCCATGGGTTATCATAGGACATTAAAAACACTTATCATATAAATGAGTCAAAACTCATTTCATAATCTTTCACACATTCTTTCATTCTTGGCATGATGACCACATTTATCATAACTCATACTCGCTTCTTTCACTTTTAAGCCTCATCATAGGTTATCAACAATAAGAGCATTGAGTTTCCTTTCCACAATTAAGCACAATAACATTTAAAACATTTAGGAAATCATAGCCTCTACTCATGAGGACGTAAGAAATTACAACACATTGGAATGAAAAGTACAAATACGTTCATCTCACACCCTTTCACACCATGTATCACTTCATTAGTACTTTCAACTACTTACAACATCATTATTTCATCGGCTCTCTTGGCCATACATATGGTTCTTCTTTCATGGCACAATGTCCGTATTTCATATTCCACACTCTTATTTCTTTACTTCCAAGTATCATCATCATAAGTATCAACATATAGAATTTTCCGGAAATCACAACTTAAGTACCATACATAAACAGTTAAGGGTCTTAAGCACATTGAGATTTCTTACACAATTTGGCATAATAGCTTTTATTTGAAACACGACTAGAAGTCATAACATTTTAATATAGAACCCATACTTTGAACATGTCACACCCCTTTTCTACCCCAAAACGATATATAGGCTATTATTGATTGTGGGTTAAAGAGTCTTTCCAATTAAAGTGATAAACTTGAGTAGAGATTATTTTATTTATAGAGTCGCCACTTAGAATTGAGTTTTGGGTATTCCAAGTCACCTTTTATTTGAATCCCTAGTCAAAAAAAGGTTTGACTCTATTATTATTGGTCTGCGAAAATAAAGTCCGGGTAAGGAATTCTGTTGACTGGGGAAAAGGTGTAAGGCATTCCCCTAGTCCCGTGGTTCTAGCACGGTCGCTTCATTGACTACAACTTGTCTTGAATTAATTTGGAATAAACTGTGATTTATTGATTTTCATGTTTTATCTATCCGCTTTTAATTGTTAAAATATAGATTTATCTTTGAAACGGATCACATGTGCGTGAAATCATTTTATTGGGGTGCTAAAATCATGTCACGCGTACGTGTACACAATTAATCGTGCTTTATTAATTATGATTGTTTTGGCCAAAATCGCGTGAACGCGTACTTTGATTTATTTTGGAAACCATAATTATGTTACACGAACATATACATAATCACGATGATTTAACTAATTAAGAGTGTGCCTAAAGTATTCTAACACATTGTGAATCATTTGGCGTCTATTAATTTGTAAAGAATAGGCTATTTAGTCAGGCCTAACAGGAAAGTTTCTTTGCCCATTTAGATAAAACAGTTCAATAGTAATTAAACTCAAACCCAATTCCTTCGTTGGTCTTGATCAAACCGAATTCCCATGAGCCCAAGATACAATAGCTCTTTTAATTACTACAAAAATACAATGGCACATATCATGCAATCACATAATGGCCCAAATTTATTTCTTTCCTTTCTGAATAATTACTGTACGGGCCTATAAGAAATCAATTTTCACCATAAAAATCATGGTCCAATTTCAAGTGGATTATTGGTTCTATTGAACTTAAACTCTGAAAGTCTCGTTTTTCAACTTCAAAACTTAACACCTTTTGGAACCAATATGCTCAATTAACATCACGTTCATAACATTAAAAAGAAGATAGACCAAACCAGTGAATTAAGGTTAGATCAAACCATGATGATTTTCTAAAACAATATGTTAACATAAGACAAATAGTGAAGGAAACATACGAGAACACATCAACATGAAAAGCATCCTTTTATTTAAACAGGTGAAGCATCAAAGTACAAGCATTAAATACGAAACAAGATAATAGAACAGACCTCAAATGCTTGAATCTTTAAAGATGAAACTCGGCACAATAGATTCAACAAGAGCAAGCAACGGGAACCACAAGATCGAGCTTCTACAACTTATAAAACCCAGGAAGAGAAAAAGTTGAGCTTTGAAATCAGTTCTCTTCAAACCTTCTTTTTGAATTCTAACTTTTCTGAGTTGACTGTGACAACCATGAGATAGAGAGCAAGGACTTGAGAGAGATCCCCAGCTAGCGGCTGTTGGGTGTGTTTTCCAACTGAGTTTTGGTGTAGTGTTTGAAGCTTTAGTGACAGGTTTTCATGGAGTTTTCATGGTGGAACACAACTGATTTTTGGGTAGTAAAATAGTTATGTTGGGTGTGTTTTCCGCAAGAATGAAAGCTTGCTGTCTTTTTTGGTCTAAATTTTTGCCCGTCCCTCCCTCTATTTTTTTTAATCTATCCTCTTTCCTTTGTGTGTTATGTGTGTGTTTTAATGGCTAAAAATAGGGTATGGATTTTGTAAGTGAGGGACAAGCATGGGGCAAAAAAAAGTGGAGTGGGGACAAAGTGTGGTATTGGTGAGATGAGTGGGCGAAAATTCAAGCACGGTCAAAAATTAGGTGCTCACAGAACACATTCCCGAAGGATAATATAACATGATAAGAGCATTCGGAGCACATATTGAATATATCTCTTTCGGCATAAAGCTTATTCAGAATAGTCAATTTATAATGAATAACTCGGGACTTACAAGAATATCATGAGATTCAATTCTAGGAGAGAAGCTTAGCCAACTACCTTTCTTGAGCTTTCCTTACATTACTACAATATTCCGGAAATCCTAACAACTTTAATCTATTTATAAACATAACAAAAGTGAACCATAATTAGGAAGATATTCGGGGGTTCAGCTCATTTAAGCATTTTATCAAACACTTGATGTGCAAATTTGACTACAAGGTTCTTCTACAAGATTTCCTTCACCCCATAACCAATTTAATACCAAGAGTTTACTCCTTTTAGTTAAATAACCTCCCTACCACACTTATGATTACATTCATGCACAAAGAGCAACTCCCACACCTAAGAATCATACTTCTCATGACCTACCTTCAGTCCAAATCCCGAAATTTAGGGCTAGGGAGTAAAACCTTACCTATTAGATGAAGATTTTATGATTGGCTTCCTTGATTCTTGAAGATTGGGGCAAGAATGGATGATTAGCATGCTAGGTCTTCTCCTTCTCTCTCAAAATAGCTCACTCCTCTCTCTAAAAAAATCAGATTTTACTTTGTAAAATGACCCCCTAAGGCCTTATATCAAAATAGGGCCGGATAAAAAAAAAATTCAAAAATGACCTCCGAAGTCAATTACGTGGTGCAATTATGTGGTAGCAGAATCGTTTTGTGGGAAGCAGAATCGATTATGTGGCCAGCAGAACTATTTTTCAAAATTTGTCCATTCTCTGCTCCACTTTGAGATGATTATGAGGTCGCGAAACCGTTCTGCGATCACAAAATTGACCGCAGAGTCGCCTTCTTCTGCCAAAAATTTCCATCAACACTTTAGTGCATTCTTCAACCCAAAAGGTCCGACCGAGGCTCGTTTTTTACAATCCTCAAACCCATTAGCCTACCTCGGCACCACGAAACCTTAGATTACTTGGATAAAAATTACGGGGCCTTACAAGTCCAAACATTTTCCTTCAAGAAAATGGACTAGCCAAAATGAGAGATTTAGAATTTCCTTCTAAGAAAAGCAAAACTCAATTATGGTAAATATGTTGTCATTTCCTTCAAGAGATAGGAAAATCAATTATGGTAAGAAAATCAGGAAAAACACCTAACAATTCTCCCTCTTGGCCTGAATTTTCTGACAAAATAAACTCGACCCACCTTCTTAACATAATCTTCAACAGGTTGCATCTCCAAATCTCCACCACAAACTTTATCTCAACATGAGTAGCACTTCGGTCAAATTTCTCAGACAAAAATCATGATTACCGTCAAATAGGTTGTAGCTAGAACTAAACTCGCCAAGATGAATCTGCCTTGAACCTCGCTGTGATACCACTTGTTAGGATCGAAATAATCAGGTGCATGCGGAAGCTAGTAAGCAAAACTTGGACGACGATTAGTCAAACAACGAAGAGAAACATACCAAAAGAGACACAAACGTACATTTAATGTGGTTCGGTCAAATGACCTACGTCCATATGCGGAGATCAGCAATCCACTATATAAAAGAGAGTACAAAACATCAAGAGAACAATCTCACAAAGATGCAAATACGAGTGGCAGGCTAACACTTGTCCCGAAATTCTCCCCCTAAATAAGACTCTCAAACCCCTTAGGCTACATTGTAGATGCTACTGAATGAGAAAGAAGGACCGTAAATTTATAGAAGTCCAAACCTTTTTCTCCAACAAAAGGGACTAGCCAAATATGAGAGATTTAGAATTCCCTTCTAAGAAAAGAAAAACTCAATCATGGTAAATATGTTGTCATTTCCTTCAAGAAATAGAAAAACCAAATATTGTACGAAAATCGGGACAAATACCTAACAAAAAAAAAAAGGAGATAATGACGTTTCAGAAATATTTTCGATCATATTCGTTCCTCAGATATTTTGGTATAAGAACAAGATTTTGATGGCTTTAGGATCATCAAAATATATGAGTCATTTTACAGCTTTCCGGTGCAAATCCCATCGTGATCATACACAACAAAAACATGCAGGTTGGTTTAGGCCAGAATAAAAAAGAACTTAACTTGTATACATTCTGATTCTTAGTTTTAACTTTTGTAGTATGTTTATTCGCCTTATCTTTCAAGTTATTACTAATTAATTTATTATGTACGATTATTTGTACTTAATGTTTTAAATGATCGAATACTGTGTATTGTGTATTACATGTCAGTATATAGAAATTAAAGTTAAATCAAAATGCATAGCAAAAGAGACTCTTTTTGGAACATGCATTACACCTTTTAGTATATAGTTTTTTGGGGAAAAAAGAAATTTCCATGAATTAACAAGGAAGTACTCTTGTTACCCCCCTTTTCAAATTCCTGCCCGAAGAAAAAGAAGTTTTACGATTCTCTTTGACGGGAAAGCAGCGTAATTACGATTGAATGATAAACCGTGTTTGATTATCAATGACTAATCATAACATTGGACACTATTTCTTTTCTTTTGGCCGATAAACTTACGAGAAAAAGTAGAGATAAGATCATATCTTAATTATTTAGCAACAAAACAAGTTTTAATCAAATCCAGTGAGAACTTTAGAAGTCTGCCACCACCAAAACATATTAAGCTGGATTATAAAGTCTTCACTAATTTTAACAAGTCAAGCTAGAAAGAAAAAAAAAGAAATTAGGAGAAGGAAAAGGCCTCTATGTGGCCGGGGAAAACTTTTCTTGACTGTTTCTAGATATGGTATATTATCTCTACTAGTATATGCCAAAAAGATACAGTAAATTTAATTAGGTAAATTAATAATAATTCTAATACTGGATTAGTTGGGTTGGTTAGTTGTTCACATGCCTGTGTACATATTCATCTCTATCTGTTCGAATTAAAGTAACACTTATTCAGATGAAGACGGTGTTCATCTTTATTCGGATTTGGGGTCAATTATAAACTCACATAATTGTAAATTAATAGAAATATGACATGTATAGATATCGTAAATATCTCTTTACCAATCACAAGAAAGGAAATTATACTAGTAGAAGTATAGTTAATTTCAGTCATTTGGGATAATACATTATTAGACAAAAAAAGGTTTGTTTATGCATGGTATATACATTAAACTAATGAGTATGAAATATATGTCTTGCATATGTATTTCAGTGAAGTCAAATACATTTTATTGTAATTTGTCACCCTTAAAGATAAATTCAGTGATCCGATGATCGATATAAACAGACGAACAAATATTTCCATTAAATAATTTTTATGACTGTGCGTGTCGCATTGTACGCACTTCGACAATTTCATCGAACATTTACTATCTCTCACTAACACCGAATAATTTTGCCATTGTAGAAAAAAAAATCATCTAATATTTCTTATCTCTATTAGAACTTTAATTTAAAACATCATGCTTCTGCTCGAACTTTACTAACCGCTAAATATTTTTGGAAAAACTATAAGTATAGCTACTCCTAAAATAATAGTCGATAATTTTTTTTAGTTATATTAATATGTATTATACATATAATTGTATGGGGTAAAATTGATTATAATAAATGATCGAATGATAGCATGACACGTGGAACCAAAGACAGGTAAAAGGCGAGTCAAGTAACAACCAATACCGGGAACAACAGCTGTAATCGATATCGGGTAAATCCCGAAGGGAGCGTAGTCAACGGGAGCAAATCGAGTATTTGCCATAGCATTCAATGAGAGCATATTCTCTAACATTAAATGGGCAACCGTTGCAAAGAATATTTGCATTCATAGCCTGTCGTTACATATTCATCAATGACTCTTTTATTGTCATTTAAGTGGGGCTTGATCCTAGGATCTTATTTTTCTATGTATAGCTATAAATAGTAGGCTCAACAGCCATTGTAAGAAACGGAAATTCTTGGAGAAACATATGCTATATTTTACTCTTAATTAAATAACTTTATTTGCTCTTTATCATTGCGTTTATTTCTATCCTTGGAGGCGTTGCGCTCGGAGCCAGGCTTGTCATCTTTTTCAATTTCTATTACTAAGTCTTATTTTTATCTCATTCCTTTATCATTTTTGAATCAAATCATTTCGCTTGTCTATAAACCATGTAAAAAATTTAACTATACCATTTTGCGAGTAAATAATTTGGCGCCCGCCGTGGGGCTTAGACAGTTGCGTAATTGCTTTGATCCTTTCATTTGTTGCTAACTTGTTTGATTTTTCCTTTGCAAGAAATCAAAAATGGCAGCTAATGATATCAACATCACACACAACGTTGAGGGACATGAAGATTTGCCTCAACATGATAACTCAATCAGCGACAATCGTAATGAAGGGGACGAAGCAACCCCGGTTTGTGAAGGACAGTACCCTCGGCATGTGCGGGAGCCAACTCCTGATGACGTGGGGGATGAACATGTCGTGAAAACAGTGAAAATCTTAAGAGAACAACAGATGGCAATCATGAGTCACCTCTCAAGGCAGGATCGGGTAATGACGGAGTTAAAACAAGCGTTGTCAGGTGCTTCCAACAATGCAAACGGAAGGGTCCCGACTCCTCCCAGTATTCCTGTGAATCAAACGACTCAAAGAGTCGATAATAATACCCCAAGGGGAGAGAGCGATTTTGATGGTTTCGGAGGGACCAGTAGCGGATTTGGGAATGACAACGGGAATGACCCCTTCAAAACCGAGCTCATGAGGTTTATGAGGGAAATGGACGAAAAAATGGATCAAAATACAAAGTAGTTTCACGCCCGAATGGATCAGATTTCGGGTGCACCGCTAGTTTTGAAAGGCACAGATTCGAAAAAATACACGCAATTGCCAAAGTTAATTTCGAAGAGGTTCAAAATTCTGAACATACCAAAATACGATGGGACTTCGGATCCGCAGGAGCACATCATAACCTACACCACGGCTGTGAAAGGAAACGATTTGGCTCAACATGATATCGAATCGGTCTTACTAAAAAAGTTCGGTGAAACCCTCACAAAGGAGGATTTGACATGGTATTCACTCCTACCTGAGCATTCAATTGACTCTTTGAAATGCTTGCAGATTCATTCATCAAGGCCCATGCCGGGGCAAGGGAGTTCCAAGACCAGGAAGGCAGACATATTTAGGATTGTACAAGGTGAGTCTGAATTACTGCGAGAAATCATGATCTGGTTCCAGAAAGAGAGGATGCTGCTACCGGTTATACCAGATGAGTGGGCAGTAGAGGCGTTCACAAAAAGTTTGAATCCACGAAGCTCCGACGCCTCTCGAAAGTTGAAGGAAAGCCTACGCAAATTCTAAGCAACCACATGGGAAGATGTCCATAATTGTTACGAGTAAAAAATAAGAATAGAAGACGATCAGCTCGGGTTCCCAACATCAACCAGGGGACGGGACCGAGACAAAAACCAGGACAAGTTTGAAAGCGACTTCGATGTTGATCGGTGGTTTAAAGGTCGTTTCCTTCAATATGAAAGAACCGAGGGATGCGGCAGCAAGGGTTTCGGTCCTCGGATAGGTTTCCTCCCGATAGAAGAGCCGACCGTAGCCGGAACAACAGGTCATTACAAGAAAAAGAAATATCGGGGGCTCGGGACTACACATATCCCGGGTTATCGGATTACAACTTCAACATCAGCTTAGTGGAGTTGGTATCCGAGATGCGGGATATCAAAAAGCACGATTTCCGAAGATAATAAGATCTAATCCCAGCCAGAGGGATCCCAACTTATGGTATGAATATCATGGGACCTATAGACATAAGACTAGGGACTGACAACATCTACGTGAAGAGGTGGTGACATTATTAAATAAGGGACATCTTAGGGAATTTTTAAGTGACCGAGCCAAGAATAACTACGGTCAAAGCCGAGACAATGCAGAGCCTTAAAAGACGGAAGAAGACTCCCCTCAGTTGATTATCAATATGATTTTTGCAGGGAATGAAATCAACGGTGTAACCTTCTCGGCAACTAAGAAAATGAAGATAACAGTGACTCACAACAAGAAAATTTGGGAAGTCGTGAAAGATGATATCACCTTCATGGAGGAAGACGCTGACAGACTCATTCTTCCACATAATGACGCTCTGGTAATCTCTCTTAATATTTTAGATTTCAAAATTAAGCATGTTTTGGTTGACCCAGGAAGCTCATCCAACATCATCCAATGGAGAGTGTTGGAGCAAGCAAAGCTAGCCGGAAGCATCATACCGGCGACAAAAATCTTAGCTGGGTTCAACTTGACAAGTGTGATAATCCAAGGTGAGATCTTGCTGCCCACAAACGCTGAGAGGGTAACCAAAATCACCTTATTTGAAGTGGTAGATGGCGACATGGACAACAATGTAATCCTCGGGAGGCCGTGGATACACGAGATGAAGGTTGTGCCCTCAACATATCATAAACTACTAAAATTCCCAATCCTGGAAGGAATCAAACAGATAAGAGCAGACCAACCGGTGGCAAGAGAGATGAGCGCGGTAACTGTTTCCAGCAGCAAGGGAAAGGAGTCCAACAAATAGAAATTACAGGAGTCGGTGCCTTCTCCCTCTCCGATTGAAGACGATAAGAGTGAGGAGTTATCGAAATCTATCAGGTTCCGAGATACTTTTAGGTACCAGAAGAGACAGATGCAACTAAGTCAACCGCAGAAGAACTCGAGCAGGTGGCTTTGTTCGAGCAATTTCTGGAAAGGAAGTTCCATTTGCGAACATGGTTAAATCTCGAGATCAGGTCAAGATTTATAAAATTCCTTAAAGCTAACATAGATTGTTTTGCATGGTCGTACTCGGGTATGACATGTATCCCATTAGAGGTGGTCGTGCACAAGCTAAACCTGGATCCGCACTTCCCACCGGTAAGGCAAAAGAAACTCCCAATAGTCGAGGTCAGAAACAAGTTTGTTAAAAAAGAGGTAACTCGACTACTCGACATCGGTTCAATCCAGGAGGTAAAATATCCAGAATGTCTAGCCAATGTAGTTGTAGTTCTGAAGAAGAATAACAAGTTTAGAATATGTGCAGATTATAAGGATTTAAATAACGCATGCCCTAAAGACTCGTTTCCATTGCCAAACATTGATCAAATGATTGATGCTATGGTCGGGCACGAGTTAATATGTTTCCTTGATGCTTATTTCGGGTACAATCAAATCAAGATGAAACTGGAGGATCAGGAAAAAAACTTCTTTCATAACAAATTTGGCACATACTGTTACAATGTGATGCCATTTGGGCTTAAGAATGCCGGAGCCACTTATCAAAGGCTTGTTAGCAAAATGTTTGAGAAACAAATAGGCAAAACAATGGAAGCATATATCGATGACATGTTAGTCAAGTCTTTGAATGCACGAGATCAATTGAAGAACCTCCAAAAAACCTTTGACATTATGAGGAAATACAACATGAAGCTTAACCCTAAAAAATGCGCGTTTGGGATTGGTTCCGGTAAGTTCTTGGGGTTCTTGGTCTCACAAAGAGGGATCGAGGTAAATCACGATAAAATTCAAGCCATCAAAGACATCCCAGATCAACTAACGAGCGTAAAGGAGGTACAGAGGTTATCCGGAAGGTTGTCCGCTTTAAGCAGGTTCATCTCAAGATCCTCGAAAAATGTCATCACTTCTTCACACTTCTAAAAAAGAAGAACAATTTCGAGTGAACTCCCGAATGCCAGCAGACACTGAAGGATTTAAAAAGGTACCTATCCAACCCCCTGTTACTATCAAAACCGGGGGAAGGTGAACAAATGTTGATATATCTAGTAGTCTCGAAAGTAGCGGTAAGTGTTATTTTGGTCTGAGAAGAAGAAGGCATGCAATTTCATGTTTATTATGTTAATAAAATATTATCGGGAGCACAGACTCGCTATCTGCACCTCGAAAAATTGGCCTTAGCTCTCGTAGTCTCCTCTCGAAAGCTTAAGCCTTATTTTCAGTGCCACTCGATAACCGTTGTGACAACCTTTCTAGGAATGTCCTTCACAAGCCTGAGTTATCAAGCCGGTTGGCTAAATGGCCAGTCGAAATTAGTGAGTTCGACATTGAGTACAAGCCTAAGGCTGTGATGAAGTCACAAGTTTTGGCCGACTTTATGGCCGATTTCAGTCGCGGATTAATGCCATTGGCTACTAAGGAAGCATTGTTGGTGTCAAAAATGACATTGGGAGTTTGGACCTTATTTACAGATAGAGCTTCCAATGTAAAAAGGTCCGACCTCGGAATAGTTTTAGTCACACCCTCGGGTGAAACCTTGGGACGGGCCATTAAGGCTATTCCATTAATTAATAATGAAACCAAACATGAGGCTTTGGTTGCAGGACTTGAACTGGCCTGGGGACTTGGCTCCGAGGTCATCGAGATAAAGTGTGATTCCCAACTGGTAGTAAACCAAGTGTACGGGATTTTTGGCACAAATGAAGAATGCATGCAATAGTATGTGAACAAGGTTCAGGCATTATTTGCACGGTTCAGGGAATGGTCGATCGTTCACATTCCAAAGGAAAAAAATGTGGAAGCAGATACATTAGCTGACTTAGGGTCATATACGGAGATGAAATGGTTTGACTCTGGTATTGTTGTTCAACTTTTGCATTCGGTATTAGATGTGGATGGTTACTGCAAGGTCAATTCAACCAACCTAGTTGGGACTAGAGAAATGAGTTCGTTGAATATCTTCGGAACGACAAATTACCCGAAGACCCGAAGGTATCCTGGACACTACGAACCAAAGCAGCTCGTCACTGCCTCGTGGATGGGCAATTGTATAGAAGATCATACCAAAGACCATTGGCTTGATGTCTAGGAGCCTCGGAGGCAGACTATGTGATGAGAAAAGTCCATGAAGGAATTTGCGGGAATCATTCCGGCATAGATTCGTTAGTCCTAAAGCTGGTTAGGGCAGGTTACTTTTGGCCTCGGATGGAACAGGACACAAAGGCGTTCGTTCATAAATGCGACAAATGTCAACGCTATGCATTGTTGGTACTCCAACCAGTGGAACTCTTGCATTCGGTACTGTCCCCATGGTCATTCATGAAATGAGGGATATACATAGTTAGTCCACTACCACCGGGACCCAGAAAGGTAAGATTTATTTTAATTTTAATTGACTACTTCACTAAATGGGTTAAGCAGGTCCTTATCAAAAGATCGGTGAGCGCGAAGTGATTGACTTCATATGGCACCACATAATCTGCTGATTCGAAATATCAAAGGAGATTGCCTGCAACAATGGACCGCAATTCATAGGCTAAAAAATCACACAATTTCTGGAGGATTTGAAAATCAAGAGGATTACATCCTCACTGTACCATCCAAGCGCTAATGGATAGGCGGAATCAACCAATAAAGTGATTATCCAAAACCTTAAAAAGAAGTTAGAAGCTGCTAAAGGCAAATGGCCCGAAGAGTTACCGGGTATGCTATGCTGATGGCAAAATCAAGCACAGAAGAAACACCTTTTTCTCTCGTATATGGCACGGAAGCTCTAATACCAGTAGAAGTAAGGGATATGACTTTACGATTTTCCCGAGCAAACGAAGAAGCGAAAAATGAGGCGTTGCTGGTGAAGTTGGATTTTCTTGATGAACATAGGGACTTGGATACGTGAGGATGGTAGCTCAAAAGAAAAGAATGGAAAGATGTTATAATCGAAGGGCCAATCTGCGCTACTTCAAAGTAGGAGATTTGGTTTTAGGAAAAGTGACTCAGATTACTCGGGAAGTCAATGTTGGAAAGTTGGGTCCAACATGGGAAGGCCTTTACCGGGCTTCAGCTGTTACCGGTAAAAGGATCGTACGAATTAGAGAATCAATATAGAGTCAAGTTTCCCAGTAATTGGAATTTGACTCACCTCAAAAGGTACTACTGCTGACGGATCCTATCAACACCGAAAGTATGTGCTGCACTCTTTTTTCCTTTGATCGGTTTTTATCCCAATCGAGTTTTTCTGGCAAGGTTTTTAACGAGGCATGGGATGGTTAAATAATCTTTGGCTCGATGGCAAACCGTTGATGTAAAACAAAGCTTGTTATCGACCAAATTAACCATTCACAAGTTGTTTCCACCAATAAAGCAAGACTTCTAGTGTTCCAATTCACATGTTTCACATTCTAACATTAGGGGGATAATATAAGATACGACAACAAGAATGACACAAAAATCGGGGACTTCTAGATCTGGGAACAATAATGTCTCATCAAGACCGGAGACTGCATGACCAGTCCCGTAGAAATAAGTTGTACAAGTTAGCCACACGTATTGGTAATTTTTTACTTTAGAAAATAAATGCTTGTGTACTTTTAAAGATAGAAGGAATAAAATAAAGTCCTTTTATTTTTATCTTAATTCTTGTTTAAATGGTGAGTTGATTTTATCATTTGAAAGTTAACAAAAAAACTTTAAATGTTTGTGCCGGAACGAACAAGAAACATCCTCTTCAAGAGCAACGTAAACATATGATGACCCTCTCTTATTAAACCCTCATGGTAAAGGGTTGATTTCGGAAGAGTTTCTGCCCGGAATCAAGATCTATCAGATGAATATGTATCCGAAGCTTTAATCAATTCAACGCAAAACGAATATATTTTGCACAACACTTAAGTAAAAAATTATTTATTCATAAAAATACCAAACTCAATGAAAAGTTTAGCATATTTACAAGATAAAAAAGGAGAAGCATTTAAACGTCATCACTGCTAGAACCCGAAGGGAGAGATGGGTCTATATTATCCCCAGTCGAAGGAGGCGGATCTATCACCAGTGCGGGGCCTGGACCTTCATCTTCATTTTCTTCAATCTCCCCTTCGGTTCCCGAGTATTCGGAACCGGTGCTCGAAGAGTCGGTTTCAGCGGGTCAAGCAGGAAGATTTTCTTGAGCAGTTAGCTCCAGTTCTTGGGCCTTGACGATGCAATCGTTAATGTCGACGATGCCCGCTTTGTCCTCTTCCAAGGTTTTCCTCCTTATATGATATATAGCATAAGTCTTTTCAAATACGAGAGAATCCTCTTGGTACTGGAGCTTTGCCTTAAGTCTATCAACTTTGGCCTAAAGGCCGTCCCTTTCGGATTTCATGGCACCGGGGCGAGTATCAAGTTCAAAAGTTGTAGATAAATGGATCTGATTTTGCTCCATGATTCTCTTAAACCTCTCATCCATTTTGGCCCTCTTCTCCTAGGCAGCATTGACTTCCTCAATTTTGGAGGTCAGCTCTGCCTTCAAATTATTTATTTGATCCTCCGAGGCTGACTCATGCTCGGCAGCAGTAAGCATAGCGTCGTGTAACTCGGCCTACTTAGCCTTGGCCTTTTGAAGATTTTCATGTAATTGGGCAGCTTCTTGACTGTGGGCCATTTTCTCTTGCTCACTCTGCTGCAACCGAGCCTCGAGCTCGTCAATCTCATAGCTTTTGACTCCGTAAACGGGAGGCGTACGACAAGTTAGTTCCTTTCGGCCAACAGTTGATCTTGCTCGGAAGCTTACTTATCATGGATCAATCTCTGGAGGCCTTCGAAAGCAAGAAAGTTGGCCTGTAAAAAAGAGTGTCAAGGCTAGGATTCTCATTGCAGCAGGTAAATGGAGTGATAAGAAAACAAGTACGGTACCTCTATCGTGTTGTGCATGGCATTATTTAACAAGCATTCTCCCGAAAGGGAGCACATTTTCTTCCAATCTTTTTCTGAAGCCAGCGGCTTAGATAATTTGCAAGCTCCACCAGCTTGGACAACAGATGGCACTCCTTCAAAACCGAAAGAGTAGCACTTCTCCTCCCTCAGGGCTCTAGGGAAGGGGGTGAATAATTGTGCCCCAAATTTTCATGGTCGGGAGATCAGAAAGGAGAAGCACCCCTTTCTCGAATGTCTGCTGCCGGTGGAAGAGATGCAGTTGGTGCTGGTGGAGAAGGTGCAGCTGGTATTGAGGGCATGCAGTTGTTGGTATGAAAGGATGAGAAGCAGCTATGGCGGGGGCAGTGCTGATTGTTGTTTGCTCGGTGGACGAAAGCAGAAGAAGCCCAGAGTCCGAACTCCTTGGACCGGAGGCAGCAATGGGGATTGGAAACTGAGAATCGGCATTATCCACCAAGTCCATCTCGCCCCAAAGTTCTTGGGTTTCTCCTACGGAGGGGTTTTGAATCTCCCCCGGCTGAGCATCCAGTTGAGTTGATGAAGAAATTTTCCTCCTTTGAAGGGAAACCTCTCCATCACTAGCTTCCCCTTCATCATCGAGGACCACTGTGACTGTGGCCGGCTCGGTCGTTATTTTCTTTATTTTTTTATTTTGAGCCCCAGCCAAGGAAGATCGTCTCTTTTTTGGTTGCTTGTTCTCTGGCTGGGGACTCCGAGAGGAAGCACCCTCACCGGAAGCAAATCCGCGGGCACTGCTTCGAGCAAGGGCACTTTGCAGCACCCTCCTGGCCTCATCGGGATCAGCTAAAATATCGACCTAGGGACAGATAACAGAGCCCTGCGGAAGTCCTGAATCAAGCAAAAAATGGAGTTAGCAAAGTCACCTATGTTCGTACAAAGATAAAAGAAAGAAGGATTCGATTTACCATGATTCTTGGCCTTCCACCCATATTTGAGGGCCATTTCTTGCCACCGGGTGAATTCTGGTGTTGTGATTTCCAGAATATTTTGAACCCACTGGTCCAGGCCTTGAACCCGTGGTGATTTCCACCGGGTAGCTAGAACAAAAAAACAAAAAGGTCAGCAAACAACGGAAAATAACCTCTTTACGAAGGAAGGAAATCAATAAATCATAAACTTACGAAAGCGATTCCACGATTCGGGAAAGGATGGAGCTGTGACCGGGATGATGTCCCGGATAGCGATGATGTCGACACCGCGATCATTGTCATCATCCACGCTGGTGAGGAGAGCGTGGTGGCCAAGTTTCCTGAAGTTTATTACTCCCCCACGAAAAACTTTGGGGGAGTAAAGATTCATCATGTGTGCAAGGGTAAGAGTTTCACCTGTCTCAGTGCACAACTGGCGAAGGCAAGCCACCGTTCGCCATACAGATGGGCCTACTTGTGCCAAGCAGACCCGGTAGCGATGGAAAAACTCCAAAATTATGGGGTCAAGCCCTTCATTCGACCCTAGAAAGAATGAACCCAAGGTAAAGGGATACGTATAGACATACATAAAACCCTCCTTGGTGAAGGTAACCCGCTCTATCATATCCGGAGCGAGGATGTCGAGGTTAGGGAAGTTGTAGTCCTCATTCACAGTAGGAATACTATAAGGGCGAATGGATAAGGGGTACCTACTAACAACCTAAGTCCGTGAAGACGCAGAAGTGGCCTTCTCTCGGAAGTCATTAGTGGTACTGAGTTGCTTTAGTATGATGGTGCATATAGTAGGAGGTTCAGAATCGATATCAGTTTCTTTGTCTTTGTTTCTCTTCGGGCCTCCACCGAAGAAAAGACCAGAGTTTCCAAAAAGGGGAGTGAAAGAAGCCATGATAATAGTGTATCAGAAAAAACTTTTGCTAAGAACGTTGAAGAAGATGGAAAACTTTCTAAGTAAATGCAGAGTAAGTGTAGAGAAGAAGAAGGGTTTATGAAAACTAAAACTTTGGAAGTAAAGAAGTGAAGATATAGACGGCAAAAATCGTTGTCATAATCACCTCAAAAATCAGCGAAAATATTTGCTGAATCGCGGGGCAACACGTATTCGGAGTATTAAAGGCGAGAAGACGTGCGTCTTTTCAAGAGTCAGAAACTATTGAGGAACTTTCCCACCAAGAAAGGGATTTTCACCAACTTATGTGTCACGGGAAAGCAGGGGGACTATCTGTAAAGGGTAAAATTGATTTATAATAAATGATCGAATGATAGCATGACACGTAGAACCAAAGACAAGTAAAATGCGAGGCAAGTAACAACCAGTACTGAAAACAGCAACTGCAATCGACATTGGGTTAATCCCGAAGGGAGTGTAGTCAGCGGGAGCAAATCGAGTATTTGCCATAACATTCAATGAGAGCATATTCTCTAACATTAAATGGGCAACCGTTGCAAAGAATATTTGCATTCATAGCCTGCCGTTACATATTCATCAATGACTCTTTTATTCACATTTAAGTGGGGCTTGATCCTAGGATCTTATTTTCTTAGGTATAACTGTAAATAGTAGGCTCAACAGCCATTATAAGAAACGGAAATTCTTGGAGAAACATATTGCTATATTTTACTCTCAATTAAATAACATTTTTTGCTCTTTATCATTGCTTTTATTTCTGTCCTCGGAGGCATTACGCTCGGAGCCAGGCTTGTCATATTTTTCTATTTCTATTGCTAAGTCTTATTTTTATCTTATTTCTTTATGATTTTTGGATCAAATCAGTTCGCTCGTCTATAAATCACGTAATAAATTTAACTGTAATATTTTACGGATAAACAATAATATATTTATTTTATATATAATATTTTGTATATTTACTAGGAAATATAATTATTCTTGACCGGCCAAATGGGTAACTTTTCGTACAGCAACACCTTCGAACCCGTTTGTTGGGGGATTAAAACCCGCCCGAAACTAAAAAGAATCAATCTCCCAACAAGTTTCAACTTCCCATTTTCTAGTCTTTTAACCCTTTGCACTCTTCTTTCTCTTCCATCCAAAGCCAAGAATTTCCACTACATTTTACACAGACATACTATTCTCTGCAATTCCCCATAGCTTTATAAAAAAATTGTGTTGATCAATAATTGTAAAAAGGGTTATCCTTTTCTTCTTATAAGCTTAAAACAATGAAGGTTCATCCAGTACCAAGAAAACGCAACATCACGCTACGATACGACATCGTTTCGGCACTCTCTCAGGCCAACGCCATAGCATCCGGCCGTCAAAAGAAGCTCCGTCGACTTCCTCACATATTTGCGAAGGTTCTAGAACTTCCGTTCCATTCCGATGCTGACGTGTCTATCCAAGAGAGCCCCGATTCGTTGCGTTTCGTTATCCCGACGGATGATAACGTTGGGGATAATATTAGGGCCCACACAGTTGAGATCTATCCTGGTGTTACTAAGATTGTGATACGAGGGGATAATGTTTTGGATTCGTCTTTAGGTGAGTTTGAGCTCGACTTGTGGCGATTCCGTCTCCCGCCGTCAACTCTGCCGGAGCTGGCTACCGCCGCTTTTAACGACGGCGAGCTGGTGGTCACGGTCCCCAAAGACCCACATGAAGAAGACGTGGATGGTGCTGATATTGGTGAGGCTGGACGCCTTATTTTTGTACAATAAATCTCTAGCTTCAGTTCCTTTTTCTTTTTCAGTTTATGTCCCAATTGTGGCTTGTTTTCCTAAAGGGATATAATTTGAACTATCTATGTCTAAATAAGATAGCACCCCTTGGATGTGAATTTCGATCATTGTGGTCTACTCATTTCTTTACTAAAAGTTCAGTAATATAGAGGATTCATAGTAATAAACTTCAACAAGTTTGGGATTTAGAGGCAATCAGATGTATCCACATAAAGTTTGGTAGATTGCTTTCTTTCTTTCACTATCCGCTAATTTGGAGTTTACAATTGGTTGATGAGAAAAGATGAAAAGGGGAAGCTTTTGGTTCGAATTAGTGGCTATAAAGTCGTCCTGTAGTTTTATAATTGTGATTTGTCATAATTACATTTGCGTAGCTTTAGTTGCTCATATGGATAAGCATATAGGTTTGAGAAGGCCAAAGACTGATTCTATTGCCTCTCCATTTTGTTTATCTAATTTGTTGGTTGCCATCTATTCAAAAGTGTTGTTACCCTTCAAAGAATATATTAATGGTGGTGCCATAGAGTTGATTTTCCCTATTATGTGGTGATGATCAAGGGAAGAATGTATAAGGTGAAACTCTGTTTAGATGGCTCCTAGTGGCTAAGAAAGAATTCATCATACATCATACTGCTGGTCGAAGTATCCTAAGAACATTGATGTTGGTGATTCTACCATTAACTGTTGCAAATGATACATTGAACTGTAGGGATGACAATTTCTCAACTGCTAATGGGATGACAATTTCTCAACTATGTGCATTCCTATGCTAGGTAATTGTCCTAGTAATTCTTTTCATAATGTCATTATATGTTTCTCTGAAACTCCGATTGCCAATAGATTTGTCCCTGTTGATTTGTAGGCTTGTTCTTATCTAGTTCCAATTCTCTACGCTTGCCCAATAATGTCCCATCAAAGCTTTCTTGGTCCAAAAAATTCAAAAAGAAAGAAAAAAGTCTTTCTTGGTTCCTTCCTTTCAATAATTGAACTTCCTCTAATTTTGTCTTCTGTTATTGCGCTGTGCAAATGTCATTTGCAGCATAGCTCCTCATTCGTACTGTTTCGCTTGGTGGATGCTGCTCTAGTGAACATCAGAACCTAACAGTAGAATTGTGTTGCAGTTGCTATTACTGACTGCTAGATTCAATCTGTTTTGCATAGGGGATGGAATGAATCAGATCATTGAAAGGCTTAAGAGCTGAGGCCAATCTGAAAAGGATCTGAAGAAGATCTAATTTTAAAGAAATATCAGTAGTTGGATGTTGGATTCTATAACCTTTGAGTTTATTATTTACTCGTGGTTGCATATATTTGAAATGCAGAAATGAATTTTTGGTTGTCATGTTATGGTGATCGGGGGAAATTAGGAGCAGACTACCATTTTACCCTGTTTTCAGCTGGCCTAAACAACCTAGAGCAAATTGATCATACTCTTATATGCGGCATCTATATTTCCACTGTTATGTAGTCTGCGAACTTCTAACTTACTGGCATAGGCCATAGGGGCTATAGATGTGTCCAATGTTTAATCATCTTGGAGGTAAGGGAGTGCTTTAGTTAAGTTGCTTTGCAGCTGTGACTCTGTCTTTTTTCTCAGAGTTCTCTAGCTGCCAATCTTTGGTCACGGTAATGCGTTTAGGTGAAACATAGAACATCAAATCCCTGAAACTGACCTCACAAAAGTCATACATATTTAGTGGTCATTCTGGCTCCTCGCCATGTAGTGGCTTTATATGCTCGTGGATGCTCATCAAATTAGAGCTCCTTCACTCAAGCCAAAGCTGTGATATGGGCTCCTTGAGTAGCTTTTGCAAATTTTCAACTTTAGGATATTCAACTGACGTCTATTATTGTAGTGTGGGTGCCACAACCCGCACTTTGGGGTTGTGACTTCGGCCAAGAACTGGTGAGAAAAAGCTCTTCTGATTATCTGACGTAGATCTGTCTACTCGGGCAACTTGGGCTTTTTAATTTTAAGCATATATAAGAGGGTATAGGTGATGAAAGCTCTGACCTGCCTCCCCCATACGTGCTGCCATCAAGCCGTATTGAACGAGCTACCTTGGGGGCAACCTCAAGGGCCTGCTTCGATGACTCAAAGGAGTGTCCTAGGTATCCATACGAGTTAGGGAACTCTATGGACGGCGCAACGCCTTCGGGCTAGCATTGGGCATCAAGTAGGCGCTGGAGGCTCGATGTGTGGGACGGCCAGCCCCGCGGGCTGCCGAATGTTGGAAGGAGACATCCGTGCTGATTGAATACTTGACGCACCTATCTTAGGGGCATCATGTGTCGACTTGTGAGCATGGCTTGGGTTCAACCATGCAAGCAAGGGTCCGATGGCCTAAAGGTGCAGTTGTGGGGCGATACTGCACTATTCGGGATGGAAGCGTGTCACGAGGGCTATGTATGGGCATGGCACGAAAGACGCGCATGACAATGGCCAAGGACTAAAGGTTGCCTTACTCGGGCGAGACGCGAGCTAGTTGCGGAAGCATTAGGCGAGTGTCAAGCTTGAGGATTGGGCTGTGCACGCGGGAGCGATGCTCAGTCTTGGGCGAGGGACAAGACATGTCCTAAGCCAATCCTCCAGGGCGCGCATGGATTGCGATCCTAAGATGAAGCGCCACGACATGTCGAGGGCCAAGTGCCTAGACATCTTACGGGCGGCACAAGTTGGGGCGAGCCTCATGGGCGAGTCCCACCAACAGGCACAAGATCGTGCTTGAAAACCTGGGAAAGGAAATAGGCTGGCCTGCAGCGAGGGGAACTGCAGGCACCGCACGGGCGAGTCGATGCCGCTGGCGAACGTAAGGAAGTCGACCCGTGACACGTGGTATCAGAGCTGATTAAGGCCATACTATGCAATGGCACAATGTCAAGGTAAGGGTGGATATGGCGAGTGCATTTTGGATGTCAGTGCGGAGATTATGTCAAAGCAGAGATTGATGTTCATATGCCACCAGAGATCGAGAACCTGATACTGCTGGTCCAAGAAAGAAATGGGTGATTCCGTTGTCTTTCGAAAGTCTAGGTCACTACTGAATGTGGTAATATGCCGATGAGTCGGATGGTCAAAAGAAGACCATGTTTGCAAGGTCGTGCAACCATATTGCAAAAGAGTGGGAGCCGTGGACTATAAACTTTGGGCATGATCATAGCGGAGATATTGCCAAGGATGCGTGCAACGCATCAATTGAGCGTCTTTCCTTCGGGATAGACTTGTGAGCTGCCTGAGGGCATTGCCAAGGTGAGGAAACGAATTCGAGGGTATAGCGAAGCTCTGGAATTGGACGAATTTCCAAGTTGGAAGATGTCATCATTCTGGAAAGGGGTACGCCGAATGATCGGGGACCGTTGAGAGTCCAAGTGCGAGGCACACCGAACTGGGAAGCCATGCTAGCAGGACCAAGAGAGTACCTGTCTATAGGGCGAGTATTGAAGTACTACCGGGAGCATTGGGTACTTGCTGAGGAAGTGACAGTTGGAAAATAAAGAGCTTTGTTCGGGAATGCGGCGATGCTATGACTTTGAGAATGNTAGGGGCATCATGTGTCGACTTGTGAGCATGGCTTGGGTTCAACCATGCAAGCAAGGGTCCGATGGCCTAAAGGTGCAGTTGTGGGGCGATACTGCACTATTCGGGATGGAAGCGTGTCACGA
The DNA here is from genome assembly GCA_000715115.1 of Nicotiana otophora. Lineage (NCBI taxonomy): Eukaryota > Viridiplantae > Streptophyta > Magnoliopsida > Solanales > Solanaceae > Nicotiana > Nicotiana otophora. Next base: position 108,450 of record AWOL01S0027656.1, on the reverse strand, counting down.
GGGCTATGTATGGGCATGGCACGAAAGACGCGCATGACAATGGCCAAGGACTAAAGGTTGCCTTACTCGGGCGAGACGCGAGCTAGTTGCGGAAGCATTAGGCGAGTGTCAAGCTTGAGGATTGGGCTGTGCACGCGGGAGCGATGCTCAGTCTTGGGCGAGGGACAAGACATGTCCTAAGCCAATCCTCCAGGGCGCGCATGGATTGCGATCCTAAGATGAAGCGCCACGACATGTCGAGGGCCAAGTGCCTAGACATCTTACGGGCGGCACAAGTTGGGGCGAGCCTCATGGGCGAGTCCCACCAACAGGCACAAGATCGTGCTTGAAAACCTGGGAAAGGAAATAGGCTGGCCTGCAGCGAGGGGAACTGCAGGCACCGCACGGGCGAGTCGATGCCGCTGGCGAACGTAAGGAAGTCGACCCGTGACACGTGGTATCAGAGCTGATTAAGGCCATACTATGCAATGGCACAATGTCAAGGTAAGGGTGGATATGGCGAGTGCATTTTGGATGTCAGTGCGGAGATTATGTCAAAGCAGAGATTGATGTTCATATGCCACCAGAGATCGAGAACCTGATACTGCTGGTCCAAGAAAGAAATGGGTGATTCCGTTGTCTTTCGAAAGTCTAGGTCACTACTGAATGTGGTAATATGCCGATGAGTCGGATGGTCAAAAGAAGACCATGTTTGCAAGGTCGTGCAACCATATTGCAAAAGAGTGGGAGCCGTGGACTATAAACTTTGGGCATGATCATAGCGGAGATATTGCCAAGGATGCGTGCAACGCATCAATTGAGCGTCTTTCCTTCGGGATAGACTTGTGAGCTGCCTGAGGGCATTGCCAAGGTGAGGAAACGAATTCGAGGGTATAGCGAAGCTCTGGAATTGGACGAATTTCCAAGTTGGAAGATGTCATCATTCTGGAAAGGGGTACGCCGAATGATCGGGGACCGTTGAGAGTCCAAGTGCGAGGCACACCGAACTGGGAAGCCATGCTAGCAGGACCAAGAGAGTACCTGTCTATAGGGCGAGTATTGAAGTACTACCGGGAGCATTGGGTACTTGCTGAGGAAGTGACAGTTGGAAAATAAAGAGCTTTGTTCGGGAATGCGGCGATGCTATGACTTTGAGAATGTGGTACTCACCAAGAGTCGTCCCAAGAGCTGGCCGAATGCCGAGTGAGACGACAGCGCTAAGATGCATCCTCCACATTGAGTGGGAGGATCCCGCCTATGCAAGAGGCATAAGGGCGAAGTTGTGAGTCCGGAAGCCAACACATCCTCAAGGTAATGAGGACAAAGAAAAGCTACGGGAGCGAAAGGCTATGGGAGCTATGCCGGAGGCGTTTGAAGGCTACGTGAGCGATGGAGCTACTAGAGCCGCGCCAAAGAGCACGTTGATGTGCTTACCTGTGAAGGGAAAGCTTCAGACGGACATGAAGGCCGTGAGGGTCATGGTGTAGTTAAGTAGTGTGGGTCAACTACAAAGTGAGACACCAGAGGGTGCAAGTGCGGAGGCACTTTCCAAGTGAACACCGAATGGAGGTGAAGTGCAGAGGCATGCTTGGGAGATACTTGGGGGAGAAGTGCATGGGGCACGATTTTGAGACAGGACTTCGAGGAAGTCCAACCCACAGGACAAAGGGAGTCGCAATGTACATACCTAAGGGGGCAGACTCCGGGATGTCATAGACCATGATGTGTCATCGGGGACGATGACATAATGAGTGTGGGAGGATGTCACAACCCGCACTTTGGGGTTGTGACTTCGGCCAAGAACTGGTGAGAAAAGGCTCTTCTGATTGCCTGGCGTAGATCTGTCTACTCGGGCAACTTGGGCTTTGTAATTCTAAGCATATATAAGGGGGTATAGGTAATGAAAGCTCCGACCTGCCTCCCCCATACGTGTTGCCACCAAGCTGTATTGAACGAACTACCTTGGGGGCAACCTCAAGGGCCTGCCTGGATGACTCAAAGGAGTATCATAGGTATTCATATGAGTTAGGGAACTCTATGGACGGCGCAACGCCTTTGGGCTAGCGTTGGGCATCAAGTAGGCGCTGGAGGCTCGATGTGTGGGACGGCCAGTCCCGCGGGCTGCCGAATGTTGGAAGGAGACCTCTGTGCCGATTGGATACTTGACGCACCTGTCTTAGGGGCATCATGTGTCGACTTGTGAGCATGGCTTGGGTTCAACCATGTAAGCAAGGGTCCGATAGCCTAAAGGTGCAGTTGTGGGGCGACACTGCACTATTCGGGATGGAAGCGTGTCGCGAGGGCTATGTATGGGCATGGCACGAAAGACGCGCATGACAACGGCTAAGGACTAAAGGTTGCCTTACTCGGGCGAGACGCGAGCTAGTTGCGGATGCACTAGGCTAGTGTCAAGCTTGAGGATTGGGCTGTGCACGCGGGAGCGATGCTCAATCTTGGGTGAGGGACAAGACATGTCCTAAGCCAATCCCCCAGGGCGCGTATGGATTGTGATCCTAAGATGAAGCGCCACGACATGTCTAGGACCAAGTGCCTAGACATCTTACGGGCGACACAAGTTGGGGCGAGCCTAATGGGCGAGTCCCACCAACAGGCACAGGATCGTGCTTGAAAATCTGGGAAAGGAAATAGGCTGGTCTGCAGCGAGGGGAACTGCATGCACCGCACGGGCCAGTCGGTGCCGCTGGCGAGCATAAGGAAGTCGGCCCGTGACAGTGGGACTTCGTCAATTTGCATTATCATCTTAGACAGACCCAGCAGACGTGTTACCTTTCTGTTCTTCTTGTTGCTGGTAGATTGTTCACTTAATGAACAATTAGGTAACATTGACAAAACCAACTTTGTTGGCAATAATCAGATGGTTGCTTCAAGTGTTGTCACGATCACGACAAGTTTCTTCTCGAATGAATTTGATGAATCAGAAGCTGGTCCAGTGGCATTTGCTTGGTTATATCTACAGTTTTAGTAGGTGGGTGCTAGTATAATTTTGGTGATGAGGTAAGTGGGGTCTTGCAAATGTTAGATTTCCATCTACCTTTTGTCAGCAGCCCAAACTTGCTGGCAGTGACACATCCTAGTCTAGTGTGATGTGAAAGTCGAGGCTCCACACTCCATATACCACCATGATGTCAAGAAAAGGGTGGATCTGAAGGCTTCAACTTATCTTGAGAATGGCGAATTTTCATCACTGTATTTTTGCAGCCAATAACCGTTGCAGAAATTACTCTAAAGGTGAATTATTCGCCAATCCTCTCTTTACAAGTGGGACAGGAATAGATTCTGCTTGGGGCGGGTTTTCAACATATTCCGCTAAGCACTGTTTCTCTCAATGGCCACATTTTAATGGTAAAGTTACCTCCATTTTTATTAAAATAAAAATTAGAGAACAATGGCCGTTGTAGTCTAGTCTAGGAACACTAGAATTGCATGTTGGTGATAGGTCATACTCAATTATAATGGAATAAAACTAGGAAGATTATAAGTAAATCGTCACTCCATCAGAATTCAGAAGCAACATATATAAGATGACAGGGCTGAAGAATTAGAATACACACGATCTGCTAATAACACCAAGTCAACCAAAGAGACTAAGAAATATGTAATTTTTTTTATATATTAGCTTGTTTGACCAAAAAGTGCAACTTTCGGTTAAATCTAGTTTAAGATAATAACTCTAGATGCAAATCTTGAAAACGTGTGAGAGATGGAAACATGCTCCGTAAAGGGTTGATAACAATAAATACAAAATATTCTTAGAGGTGTAACTAACAATAAATGACATTTGAGTAAATAGGAGGGATGATTCACCCAATAATGGATGGATTGGACGAATGTCTCTCTTGACAATAATAAATGACAGTTAGATCTAAGATTTACTTAAACAATACTCGGATCTGGTGAAAAATTGTGGAATAATATGAGCAAGAATCTTGATAAAAAGATAATTTTTGTATTTTTACAAGAGAGAGAATCTTCTCCTGAAAAGTGTTCTTATCAGATAAATATTGCCTCCCCCCTTCCTTTTCTTTTTCCCTTATATATTTGACACATATCCCTAACAAACCTTAATGGTATAAGTATAGAGAATATTCACTAGAATATTTTTTTTAATATCCTATTTCGAAAACTAGCCGTTGTTGTCCTGTCAACGATGCTCAACCTCCACTATCACTGCCTTCTTTACCATAAACCTCGCTATCCCTTGGCCGGCCTCGACTGATTCTTTCCTTAACGATGCATTATTCTAAAATATTTTGGGACGGATTTTGACCTATACATAGCTGCTCATAAATTAGTGGCAATGGTACATGCCAAATAAGTTAGCCGTTGAGGAAGTTAGTCTATAAATAAATGGCCGTCGTACTTGAACTTTTCTTTTTTCTGTTGAGCCCTGAGAAGAGTTCCATTGATCGCTTTTCAGCTTCTTCTAACCATTTCACCGGATGTTTACTTAAACGGCAAAGGATCAAATATATTCTTTTATTTTTAAAAATGGTTTAAAAATATCCCTCGTTATACTATTGGGTTATTTATACCCTGCAGTCATACTTTGGGTTCAAATATACCCCTCATTTAAACGGAGGGACACGTGTCATCATCTTGTTGGTCAATTCTAAATATTTCCTAATTAATTAAAAAGACCCATTATCCATACCCGAAAAATATATTTTTTTTCGTAAAATTGGAAAAAACTAAAAAAAATATTTTTACTAAAAACTGAAAAAAAGAAAATATTTTTTTTTCCAGTTTTTACACAAAGTTCTTTAAAACAACTGAAAAATATTTTCTAAAACAATATTTTTGTAAAAACTTTAAAAAGAAACTGAAAAGCAATTTTCTAAAGCAATTAAAAACTGAAAAAAATTGAAATATTTTTAATTAAAAACTGAAAAAACAAAAAGAAAATATTTGTTTTTTCAGTTTTTACAAAAACACTGCTTTAGAAATTTGCTTTTTAGTTTTATTTTCAGTTTTTACAAAAATATTATTTTAGAAAATATTTTTCAGCTTTTTTTAAAGCAGTGTTTTTTGTAAAAACTGGAAAAAAAATATTTTCAGTTTTTAGTAAAACAATTTCAGTTTTTACAAAAAAACTTGCTTTAGAAAATTGATTTTCAGTTTTTTCAAAAATATTATTTTAGAAAATATTTTTCAGTTTTGTTTTGTAAAAACTGAAAAAAACAAAAAATTCGTTTTTTTCGGTTTTTAGTAAAAATAATTTTAGTTTTTTTCAGTTTTTACAAAAAAAAAATTGCTTTAAAAAATTGCTTTTCGGGTATGATTAATGAGTCTTTTAATTAATTAGAAGATATTTAGAATTGACCAACAGGACGATAACACGTGTCCCTTCGTTTAAATGAGGAGTATATTTGAACCCAAAGTATGACTGCAGGGGTATAGATAACCCAATAGTATAACGAGAGGTATTCTTAGACCATTTTCAAAAGTTAAGGGTATATTTTGCCCTTTGTCGTTACTTAAAAGGGTGGTTTAATTAATTTAATGAAATTTCCTGCATCGAAATGGAAACTTGCAACTATCTTCGTTATCATTCATTAAAAGTTTCGAAATTCCTTTTGATTAATAATTCAGATTAATTACTCCATTGAAGTCATAAAAAAGTGTGGTGGACAAGTTTCTGGCAAAGTAATTTGAAATGAAAATACCGCTAATATAAAAAAGTGGCAATTCCAAAGCAAGATTATAGAGCTATCAGTCTAATTTGAATAACATGTGCAAAACTTGATTGTTTCGTTAAAATCAAGGAATCGATAAATGGTACTACTAACGTCTGATTTGCAGTACTCAAATCAATAAATGCAACACACATATTTTTTATATACATATTTATCACCTGGTTATAATTAAGTAAAATATGTATTTTCACGTTAATAATATCGAACTACTAATATTGAGTTGTAAACTAAAGAGACTCAACTTCTTTACCGGAGAAGGTAATTCATCTCTCATTTATATTTGGTGTTTGGAAGAATCATAATTAGTTCTAATTTAGCAGAATGAACCTTTTTGAAAATGGACCAGAAAAGATTGAGTTTGCCGAAATTAAGTACTTATGATTTAAATAAGTTTTATCTTTTTTAAGGCAGAATAGTTTGATAGATACTTGTACTTGTACTGTTTTGACATTCCATTACCTTTATTTTGTAAAGTTTCATTTAAGCACTTGTACTTGTCTAAACATAGTATTTTAAACGTCTCTAACCATTAACTGAGCTTATGTGGCATTTATATGGCTGGGATGGACAAAGCACGTGATTTATACACACATATGATACGTGAATTCACTGAATTGGTGATTTTACTTCAATCGAAATAAGAAAAAGACAAAACCAAAAAATAAACAAAAGAAAAAAAAAGGAAAAATATAACATAACTCCCCTCCCTTTCTCTTTTCTTCATCAGATCCCTCCCCTTCCCCTTTCTCTTCATCTTTCTTTATTTCTTTTTTCCATAAGATTTTCTTCTTTGTGCATCCCTTCTTCCGTCAATTCGTCTCTAACCATCTTCTTCTTCTTTCCCTTTTCTATGGTTTCACCATTTTTTTTGGTTGTTAAAGCTTCTAATCGAAACTATTCTTCCACCAATATTTTCCAAAAATAAAAATATTTCAAAAATTATTTGAATATCAATATTTCTTAAATACTAAACTTGTTGGGTATCTTTTCTTGGCGATAGAAGCATTTTAAAATTTTGGACTTAATGGTTATCTTCTATGGCTACTGTTTTCTTGTTGCAGGCGGAAGGACTGGTGTCGCGATGGTCACTAGTGGGTCTAAAAATGGATAAGACTGGTGAAAGTTGTCGGTGAGCGGTGGAGTGATTGTGAATTTGTGTGTGCGTTTCACTTAAAATTTTGTAAATTCTGTAGGTTTGGATTTGGATAAAATGTACAGATGAGCCATTTTTTCGGTGGGTTAACTGAAGCATGATTTAAAGGACCCAAAAATGGGGGAGAGAACATAATACAAGGGGTTTTAATTTTATTTTTGCAAATAGAATTTTTAATTGACAAAGATAAAAAAATGACATGGCAAGTGATGTGGATCTGATGTTTCACTCCCGTCAAGCAAGTGAGAAACACGTATCATAGTCATTACAAGGAGGTGTTTAAAATACTCTATTTGGACACGTACAAGTGCTTAGATGACACTTCGCAAAGTAGAAGAACTGAGATGTCAAACGATACAAGTACAAATGTCTATCAGCTATTCTGCCCGTTGTATACGGGTGAAATCGAGCTCATGGTAAGCCAGGCTCAAGACATGGTAACAAGAGACCGAAATCGAGCCAAAGTCCCACCGGGCCAGAACTCGGGGGCATGACGCTTGCCTTCGAGAATATCGAGGCCATGGTCCCGGAATCGGTCTTAGCCTCAATCGACTTCGAAGGACATTGTCGGAAAATTCACCATAGCCAATAGAAGGCCGAAATATCCGTAACCGGCAGAATATTACGGCAGGGATCTTGGCACGTATCGGTGAGGAACCGACAATCAGTGAATCAAAAGATTGTTTTACCTTTTATAGAGTTGTACCTAAAATAGGACTCCCCTACTATATAAAGGAGGTCTGATAATTCATGATACATATGGTAACACGCACTCAAAAGCAATTATATTATTATTTTCTTTGTCTCCAGCCCTTGTTCTTTCTCGTCTATACCGATCTCAGTGAGCTCGGTTCGAGAATGGCTATTTCATTAAGGCTGAAACTATCCAACTCGTGTGGTTTGAATTTATTTTATATTTGTTTATTCAATAGCAATTTAAGTTATTGCCTTGTACCAAATTATTCCGCGTATCCTTAAAACTACTAACAAATTTAATTGTTATCCGATTTTGAGGGTAAAAAATTTGGTGCCCACTGTGGGGCTGAGGATAATAGCGATAATTTGATATAAATTCCCATAACACGCCTTATTTTACACTTGTTCTTTGAAGTGTCTTTGATTCCACGTTAAAATCGAAATGTCAAACCCCTAGTCTGCCCCTCTAAACATGGATGAGGAGTCCAGCCACCATGGCGAGAACAACAATGTAGCACCCGATAATGAGGTGCTCCCAGTCGATCTCGGCGGATTCCGGCCGTGGACCCTATCGACGCAGTTCGTATGTGGCCATCAACACAAATTTTCCTACCGATCCCAAGAACAACGTGCGTAGGGAAGTCCGATCAATTGCCTAGAATACACACATCAGTGAAAACGATGGGATCAGTTTGGAGGTGATCTTCGAAATGTTACAGGCTCAACAGACAGCGATAGCCCAGTTACAGAACCAAAGTCGAGCGCCGAGCAGGGTTGAGCCCGAGCCATCCCGGGAAGTCACCCGCAGAAATAAACCAATCGCGAAGAGGCCCAATGAAAATGAATCGGGGACTAACCCAGAGATCATAAAAATGCTCGAGAAATTGACAAAACGGATAGAATTGGGGGAGAAGAAAATCGAAGCCAATGACAAAAAGATAGAAACCTGCAATTCCAGGGTCGACCAAATCCCAGGAGCACCTCCGATATTGAAGGGCCTGGATTCCAAGAGATTTGTTCAAAATCTTTTTCCTCCTAGCACAGTGATAAGTAGGGATTTTAGCCTAATAATTGCTCTCTTTTACTTGTGTTTTGGGCCTAAAATGCGTGAAGGTATTTTCGGAAACTAACTTAATATGCTTGCCTGCTGGGATTGCTCAAAATGAGCCAAATGAGCCATAATCAACTCATAAAGGAGTCAAAACTTGAACAAAAACCAAAACTGGGCCAAGAGGTATGGAACGCGGATCGCGACAAACAAATGCGGCTGCGAAAGTATCAACGCGGACGCGGCCATTATTTTGCGGTCCGCGATATGAAGAATCAGAGAGATGGTTTTTTAGGCACAAATATGAACGTGGACCGCAAAAAGAAGATGCGGCCGCGATGGGAATTTCGCGGACCGCGGTTACTAAAGTTCAGAGAGTACATAATTCTAGCAAAAATGAGAAGGGCGGTCCGCGTCAAAGTTACGCGGCTGCGGAAGTCTCTCACGCGGATGCGGTAGAAATTTCGCAGTCCGTGAAACAAGGTTCAACTCAAGTACAGATGTGAAGAAACGCGGACCGCATTCAGAATTACGCGGCCGCAAAAGCAAGTGTGCGGCCGCGGTCAGAATTACGCGGCCGTGAAACTTCCGCAGGGGTATTTTTGTCCGGAAATTTCAGCTTAGTATAAATAGATCTTTTTGTCAATTCTAGGTTATGTTATGTTTTTGATGAGTACGTAAGACGGCTAGGTTTACCTTTTTGGGAAATTTTGTACAAGATTTACTTTATAACATTAGATTTTTATTTTTTAATTTAGTATTATGGATTATATCTTTTCCTTATCTTTTATTTCTGCTATTATTATGAGTAGCTAGACCCATAGCTAGGGTTGTGACCCAACCCTAGTGTGGGTATTTAATGGGTCTTGAATTTTAGGGCTTGATTGTTTACGGGTTAGTGATATTTAGCCTAGTTCATGCTAGAATTGTAAAATTAGTGGTTGCAAACACTGATTCATGTCTTTGTGACTTAGGTTCTTCTTGAGAAAGAAGGACTAAGTCTAGGAAAACTAGGCTAATAAGGAATCGGGGTGAACTCAAAAAATTGATAGCCCCAATAAAAGGGTTAAACCTAGAGATAATAATACCCGACTTGAGCTAATATCACTTGTGTTACATGAATACCCATTTGGACTTGAGAAAACCAAATTGGGCAAAATCACTCAAACTACCGAGAGGTATAGAGTGAGTACTTGGGTGTAATAGCTATATTACGATCCCAAATCAATCAAGCTTGCCCTAAATTCTTACCACCCGTTAGATGTCCACCTAGGCGAAAGTCACAACCCTAGTCCTTTTAAACACTTGAAAATCAACATCAAAAATATTGTACTTAGCTTTAATCATTGCCTACAATAGAATAGAATTAGAAGTAGAATCAACACCATCATGTTTGGAAGTGCAATTAGGAGCAACAAACGCATCTTGATTTAGATATAAACCTAATTCTAAATCAATTAACTCCCTGTGAAAATCGATCCCGACCTTGTTGGGTAAAACTGCATCGACCATCCTCGTTACTCAATAGTGGTGTAGGTTTGGAGCCGATCAATTTTTGGCGTCGTTGTTGGGGAGTTAGATGGTCTTAGCTATATATCTAACTATTTGTGTGTTTTGTTTTTTTTTCTTCCGTTTTTCTAACTTTTGTGTGTCAATTGCTTTTAGGTACCAAATGGCTCTTAACGAGGTCCTCATACATATTCCTCAAGGGAAGGAGGTAGATGAAAATGATATGGATGAGGTTCATCTTGAACCTCAAGTACAAAGAAGAGGCCGCCCGCCTCCTGACAACGTTCCAAACCCTCCCCCACCTCCTCCAAGGGCAGCACACTGGGTGTTGCCCAATGAAGGCTACGCAAGTGCAATTGTCCCGCCCCGGATTCGGGCAGAAAATTTCCAAATAACCAATGTCATGCTTACTCTATTGGAACAAAGGGGTTTCTTCACCGGAGGTCCACATCAGAACGCATATATGCATCTCAAAAGTTTTGTAGACACATGCTGGGGGAGCAAGCAGACGGATGTATCTGAAGACGCTTTGAGGTTGAGGCTTTTCCCTTTCTCACTTAGAGGGAAGGCTTTGGATTGGTTTGAGAGGCTACCCAACCATTCCATCACCACTTGGGATGAGTTGGCCGAGAAGTTCATAGCAAAGTTTTTTTCTCCGGGACATATGGCAGCATTGAGAGATGAAATCCTTACTTTTAGACAAGAGCCAAATGAACTGTTACATGAGATTTGGGAACGGTACCGGACAATGGTCAAAGAGTGTCCATCAACGATATGACTGAAGCAATGATCCAACAAACCTTTTATAGGGGTATCAACACAACTAACCAGTGTGTGGTGAATCAGCTCGCAGGGGGTAACTTCATGAACACGCCATATTCAGAAGCATGAGAAATATTAGATGAGATGGCAGACACCTCTTCAGCTTGGCAAAGTCGGGCCAACGTTCCTCAGGGTGACCCTAATGTTATCCACCTTCACAAGGAACTCCATGATCATAGACAAGCCATAGTAGAGTTGACATCTACCATGAATCAGTTAGCCAAGGCACAACTTCAGCAGGTTCAGGGGCCAAAGCAAGTAAATGCCATGGAAGAAGTGAATGTAATGGTTAACAAGAGAAGACAAAGAGGTCAACAAGTTCAACACAATCAGGATCAATTTGAGTAAAGTGGTAGTGGGTAAAACCAAGATGACTCTTATGATGATCAAAGTGAAAAGGTTCAATATGTGAACAATTACCAAGGTCAACGGAGTAATGCTCCAAATCAACAACAGTGAAGGTCACAGGGAAACAATAAAAATTGGGGCAACCAAGGCCAAGGGAATTGGAATAGTGGCAACAACAACAATCTGAATAATTGGGGGAACAACAATCAAAATCGGGGGAATCAAGGAAATAACCAAGGCAATTGGGGTGGCAACAATAATAGTAATTGGGGAGACAATGGAAACCAAGGGGGTTGGAACAACAATAATCAAGGGAACCGGGGGTCGGGCCCTCAAAGGCCCCCGATGTATCAACAGCCCAACAACCCGCCTCCATATCCGTCACAAGGGAAAAGTTCTTCCAACAATGAGATGGGATGAATAGAAAGTATGTTCAAACAAATGATGGAAAGAAACGCCGACTTTGATGCCCAAATAGCCTCCCACAATACTTCTATCCGCAACTTGGAAGTACAAATGGGTCAAAGTTCTCAAGCATTGAATACTCGCCCTAAGGGGGAACTACCAAGTGATACGGTACTACCCGAAGGGTGGAAACAATACAGGCCATGCTATGGCGGTGATCACAAGAAGCGGTAGAGCTAGAGATGCAAGTACCTCCAATCCAAGAAAGATTGTGAATGATGATTTGGTTGTGCAAGAAGAGTATGAGCCAAGAAATGATGATAATATGAACGATGAAGTGAGGATAGACATTGATGAAAATGTGGAGGAGACACAAGATGATATGAACCCGTCTAGGGAACACGTGATAGACATACCAGATCCGTAGTGCCCAAAGCCAAGGATCCCTTGCCTATGCCTCCTCCACCATATCCTCAAAGGCCTGCAAAGAAAAGCAATGAAAACTAATTCAAGAAATTCATTGATATGATGAAGAGTTTGTCCATCAATGTGCCTTTGGTTGAAGCTCTAGAACAAATGCCGGGATATGCCAAGTTCATGAAGGACTTGGTAACAAAGAAGAGGTCAATGAACTGTGAGACGATCAAAGTTACACATCAAGTGAGTGCCATTGTTTATTCCATGGCTCCAAAGCTAGAAGATCCCGGTGCCTTCACAATTCCATGCACTATCGGTAATGCCAATTTTGCCAAATCCTTGTGCGATTTGGGAGCGAGCATTAATTTGATGCCATATTATGTGTTCAAGATATTAGGGATTGGGCAACAAAGACCTACTTCTATGAGGTTGCAAATGGAGGACCGAAGCCATTGGGGGATACTTGATGATGTGCTAGTTCGGGTCGACAAGTTCATACTTCCAGTAGATTTTGTGATACTCGACTGTGAGGTTTACTATGAGGTGCCAATCATATTGGGGAGACCTTTCTTTGAAACAGGGAAGGCATTGGTTGATGTGGAAGCTGAGGAGCTCACCTTCTGGGTGGGCGATGAAAACGTTGTATTCCACGTGTGCAAGTCAATGAGGCAGCCTAATAGCAATAAAGTATGCTCTTTTGTGGATCTTGTGACGGAGGTGATTGTTGATGACACGAGTGCTATGATCAATGTGGAAGACTCTATGGAAGCTGTGTTGTTGAATCAAGAGGATGATGAGAAGGCAGGCTTGATAGAATGTGCAAATGCTTTGCAAGGAATGGGATCCTACACATATGGACCCCGTAAACTTTCCTTGGACCTTGAGAACTGTAAGACTCCGCCAACAAAGCCCTCAATCGAGGAGCCACCAAAATTTGAGTTGAAGCCCTTTCCCTCACACCTCAGGTATGAGTTCTTAGGCCCTTGTTCTACATTACCTATTATTCTTTCTTTGTGCTTAACTAACGTACAGGTAGATTCCACCCTTGCGGTACTTCAAAGAAGGAAGAAGGCAATAGGTTGGATATTGGCGGATATTCGGGGTATAAGCCTCGCCTTCTGCATGCACAAAATCATATTGGAGGAAGATGCCAAACCCTCCGTGGAACATCAAAGGAGGTTGAACGAGGCCATGCAAGAGGTAGTCAAGAAAGAGATCATCAAGTGGCTAGATGCAGGGGTTGTGTACCCCATTTCTGATAGTTCATGGACTTCGCCGGTACAAGGTGTCCCAAAGAAGGGGTGTGATCACCAATGATAGAAATGAATTTATCCCCACAAGAACTGTCACCGGTTGGAGGGTATGCATGGATTATAGAAAGCTGAACAAAGTGACCCGTAAAGACCATTTTCCATTGCCATTTCTTGACCAAATGTTGGATAGACTTACCGGGCGTGCTTATTATTGCTTTTTGGATGGGTACTCCGGGTACAACCAGATTCTCATTGCACTCGAAGACCAAGAGAAAACCACTTTCACCTGTTCGTATGGCACATTTGCATTCTCGTGGATGCTATTTGGTTTGTGTAATGCACCTGTTACCTTTCAGCGGTGTATGATGGCAATATTTACGGATATAATGGAGGACTTCCTCGAAGTATTCATGGATGATTTCAGTGTTATGGGGGATTCATTTGAAGAATGCTTGGATAATCTTGACAAAGTGTTGGTCCGATGTGAAGAGACCAACTTAGTGCTTAATTGGGAAAAGTGCCACTTTATGGTCGAGGAGGGCATTGTCCTCGGCCATAAGATCTCAAAGAATGGTATTGAAGTGGACAAAGCAAAAAATTAAAATGATTTCAAAACTTCTGCCCCTACTTCCGTCAAGGGAGTGAGGAGCTTTCTTGGTCATGCGGGGTTTTACCGAAGGTTCATAAAGGACTTCTTAAAAGTGGTGAACCCCTTGTGCAAGTTGTTGGAAAACGATGCCAAGTTTGTGTTCAATGATGATCGCATGAAAGCTTTTGAGCTACTCAAGTATAGGTTAACTACCACTCCCATCATTACCGCACCCAATTGGAGCTTACTATTTGAGCTCATGTGCATTGCTAGCGACGTTGCGGTAAGAGCGGTATTGGGGCAAAGAATCTACAAGATATTTCATCCGGTCTATTATGAAAGCAAAATAATGAACGACGCACAAGTCAACTATACGGTGACCGAGAAAGAGTTATTAACCATTGTCTTCACCATGAAAAAGTTAAGGCCGTACCTCATGGGTGCCAAAGTGATTGTGCACACCGATCATGCGACACTTTGTTATTTGATGAGTAAAAATGACTTTAAGGCTAGGTTGATAAGATGGGTTCTTCTTTTACAAGAATTTGACCTTGAAATCATAGATCGAAAAGGGAGTGAGAATCAAGTGGCGGATCACATGTCCCGCTTGGAAGAGGAGGGAAGGCCCCATGATGGCCTAGAGATTAATGATTCATTTTCAGATGAATAACTCCTCTCCATGTCTGCGACTAGGACACCTTGGTTCACCGATGTGGCTAACTTTCTTGTGACCAGCATTGTACCGAATGAGCTCTCTTCAAACCAAAGGAAGAAGCTCAAAAGGAAATGCTTGGATTATTATTGGGACGAGCCATATCTTTTCAAAATTTGCAATGATGATGTTATCTGGAGATGTGTTCCGGAAGAGAAGCAATTGAGTATTCTTGAAGTTTGCCATTCCTCGCTCTATGGTGGTCACCATGGTGGGGCGAGAACTGCTACAAAAGTCCTATGTTGTGGATTCTATTGGCCTGCCTTGTACAAAGACGCTAGCAAGCTTGTTAGGCATTGTGATGAATGCCAAAGAGCCGGTGGAATTTTCAAGAAGAATGAAATGCCTCTCACCACCATCCTTGAGATTGATATTTTTGACGTGTGGGGCATCGACTTTATGGGGCCATTTGTGAGTTCATGTGGGAACACTTATATTCTGGTTGCTGTTGATTATGTTTCCAAATGGGTTGAAGCGGTGGTTTTTCCCAACAATGAGGCACAAAGTGTGGTGGCTTTCTTAAAGAAAAATATCTTCACAAGGTTCGGCACCCCAAGGGATATCATTAGTAATTGGGGTTCTCATTTTTGCAACAAAGCCTTTGACACTTTACTTTCTAAGTATAGTGTCAATCATAAGGTGTCAATCCCTTATCACCCACAGGCTAGTGGACAAGTTGAGGTCTCCAACAGGGAGATCAAGAGCACATTATCCAAGACTGTCAATGCAAATCTCCGGGTAGAGCAACTAAATGAACTTGATGAGTTCCGGTTCCATGCTAATTTCAGCTCGTCCTTGTATAAGGATAAGATGAAGTACTTACATGACAAATATATCCTAAAAAAAGAATTCAAGGAGGGAGACTTGGTTCTTCTACTAAACTCTCGGTTACGGATGTTTCTGGGAAAGCTCAAGTCAAAGTGGAGCGGTCCTTTTTGAAGTGGTACATGTAACTCCATTTGGTGTTCTAGATTTGAAAGACAAGAATGGTGAGATCTTTAGAGTTAATGGGCACCGATGAAGCACTACCCTGGCAAGATTGATGATAGCCACGTTGTGGAATTGATCCATTTCAAATGATGATGGTAACATACGTCGTGTCGCGACGTTAAATCAGGCACTTCTTGGGAGGCAACCCATGTATTTTTCTTTCTTTTGATTTTCTTCCTAGATTAGGCATTGTTTTGGATTAACTGGTTATGAAGTGTATGCAGGAACTGGGAGTGCAGTGCAGGATTTTGATAGGAAATATTTGACTAAGTGTTGGATGTTCGCGGACCGTGCCCAAAATTTTGCGGTCCGCGTGAGCATTTTGCGACAGCACAATTTTGTGTGCGGACGCGTACTTGGATAGAGCAAAATGCCAACTCTCTGAAGTTGGATAGTCAAAAATCCTTCAGAGGTCGCGGTTGCACTCCAATTTTCGTGGACCGCGTTGAAATTCGCGACAGCGGCCAGTATTTCGCGAACCGCGCCCATATGCTTGAAGCTGGTCTACATAAGGCAACATAGCGCGGACCGTAATAGAATTTCGCGGCCGCGCTCAGATAAGGCGGTGGGTTCCATAATTGATTAGTATAAATAAGGGTTCTTTAAATATTTTACAGTTTTCGAACCCTAAAATTTCACCGCAAAAAAAAAAGCATTGTTCATCTCATCCTACTCTCAATTTTCATCTCATTCACATTAGGAGTTCATTTCCTACTAGTATTTAACAACTGATATGTTCAATCCCATGATGTGATTTTATCTCTTTTCTTTTCTTTTCTCTTTGTTATAATTTTTCTTTGTTAGTTAGGGTTAGATGCATGCCATGATCTCAAATTAATGCTTAATTGATACTTAAACAGATGTGGGTAGTGTTTATATGCCTAATAGGGGTTGGGGTTAGTAACTTTGCATGGTTAATTGAACTATTTTTTTGTACACTTAGTGAAAACCCAAGTTATCAGTGTTCTTAGTACTGATATTATTGGAATTTCGCGGCCGCAGTTCATTTTACGCGGTTCGCGATAGGGTAGGCGGCCATGTTCATTTGTTTCGCGGTCCGCGCTACCCCAACTTTTAGTTACTGAGTGAGTGCTAAGAGTTCACGACCGCGGTCACTTTTACGCGGTCCGCGACTGCATTCACGTTTCGCGATCCGCGCTTGTGAACTTCAAAGAGTCTGTTAATTGCTTTCGAGGACACGTTCATTTTTTTGCGGTCCGCGATTGGTCATTCGCGGCCGCGTTAATTTTTGGCGGTCCGCGTTTGTCTAAGATCATAGAGTCAGTAGTCTGAACCTAACATATTCGCGACTGCGTACACTTTTTAGCGGTCAGCGATAAGGCATGATTGAACCCCAATTCTAATTATCTTTCACCAATTATGTGTTGTAGAAAATGGTGCGATATCGTGGAGAAGAAGATAAATCAAAAGGGAGGGCAGAATCCTCCCGAGGCCGGGGCAAAGGAAAGCAGGCTTTGCCCTTAGCAGCTCAAAGAATCATAAGCAAAAAGAAAAACCTCACTAGACCTCTTGCCGATTCTTCAGACACAAGTGAATATCTCCCATCCCGGGAGATTTTTGAGGGGGAATCTACACAACCTCTACAAGAGGCATAATTATAACCCTTTCTCCTAATCGATGAAGCTACCTCCTCTTTTGGGTCGTCTAATGGCTCAAAGGGAGGTAGTGAGGCATCGGAGCCATCTTCCCCACCTGCTGCAACTCCGGCCTCAACAACTGCTCCTATCAATATAGATGAGGATGAAGAGGTCCCGGATGATGGGAGAGGGGGTGATCCTAATGTGGGTGGTCTTGCTAGATCAAGGAATCCCAAGGTGTGGGAGGATAGATTCGTGAGCGAGAAAGCATACCTCAAATTCCGAAAATGGTGGCCCCAAAGGTCGCTCACCCTTGAGCGACAGTTTATAGAAAAAGATCTCCTTCCTCACAATCCAAATGTCAAGAGACAGTTTGAGGAGAGAAAAGGGTGGAATTACTTCACCAGCAAGGTTCTGGATGCTAATGAGTACCTTGTAAAGGAGTTCTACGCAAATGTTGCCCACATTAAAAAGGGCACCACTGTGACAAAGGTACGGAACTTGAAGATACGGTTTGATAGCGCCACCTTGAGCACATATGCCGGTTTTGAGGATGTGGAAGATGTAAAATGTTTGGAGAAGATGGCCCTAGATGAAGCATCCCGGCCTTGGCTAGCGGAAGTAATAGCCATTCCAGGGACAACACCGGTCTGGCTCACAGCTGGAGTCCCAATCGCCAGAAACACCCACAGCTTTGAAGCCAAAGGGTGGTGCACATTTATATGCAGTCGGCTTGATCCTAGACATCATGATAGTGGCATTCCACTCTCCCGGGCGATTCTAATAGCTTCCATCATGGCGGGGTATCCAATCAATGTGGGGAACCTCATGTCCCACCACATCTCCAAAGGAACCGGAAAAGAAGAAAGGTCATACCCCTACCCCAACTTCATCACTATGTATCTCGAGGACCAAGGGGTAGAGGGGAGGTACTATGCCACGAAGGTGAAGCTGAAGAGACCCTTCTCCCGGTATATCCTCCAAGGACCGGACAACCCTAAATCAAATGGTAAAGCCACTACCTCCACTGGCCAGTCTGAAGAGCCAAAGGTAGTGGCCACCGGGTCAGAGCCTTCCACAGTAGCGGGACCTTCAGCTGCCATGCCTCCTCCTTTCTTCGGGCCATCCATCATTGTGCCACTATCTATTCCCTCATCTTCTACTTACCCCCAGACTGCAATGCGGGTTTCTCAGACCTTATCCAATATCAACAACTAGATACAGGCAGCTACATCAAAGATGTCTGTCTTTTCCAGTGCATTAGCAGCACAGTCAGCTGCAGCACAGCTTCAGGCACCTCCATCAGTGGAGGATTCATTGACGGAGCTTCTGGCCAACCAGAAGAATCTCCTGAACAACCAAACTAAGACCCTGGAGACTTTGGATACTCATGGCAAGGTGATCTAGGATCTAGGCAAGTAGGTAAAGAAGATGAGAAAGACTCAGGCCTCAAAGGAGTCAGTGGAGAAGCTGAAGAGGGGGATAGAGAAGTTCACTTCTGCTGGAGACATCCCACTTGACTTGCTTATGGAGGAGACTGCCCCACCAGCATAGACAACAGAGCATGAGGCAGACAGAGCTCCAGTTAGAAGATTTGTGGTCCCCTAGTCGGAGATTTTGAGATCTAGTTAGAGGACCCGGAGGGAGCTGATGATCCGATGCAGTTCGAGGGACCCACTCATGTGCCCGACCCCATACAGACAGAGACCACATAGGGAGTTTTCTTTACTCTCTAATCCTTCCCTGATCTTATTTTGATATTAGCATTAAGGACAATGCTATCTTTTATTTGGGGGGGGGGATCCATTTTGATTTGGTGATGATTTGATAACATTGGTATGTCATATTTATGATACTACATTTTTTACCTTTACTTATCGTTAGTTTCACTTTCGTTATTTTTCACTTTTGGTATGTATATAACTTTACCATCAATGTATATATTCATTTCCATGTTTGTATATATTC
>AWOL01S0027656.1:67919-81367 GCA_000715115.1 Nicotiana otophora | reverse complement strand
TATATATATATATATATATATGGGATATGGGAAAAGGTTATGGCGTTATATACGCACCACCATCACCTGATCAGCTGGTATACGTTTATGATTTTGTCTACAGAGGCTGAGATGATATGATGGGATGTCCTGAGAGGCTTGATGATGTTATGTACGCATATACCTATGCATGATATGACATTTATACGCATACGCATGACATTATAAATGTTTCAGGATTCACAAAGTTATTTAGATTCACAGGTGGAATTCTTTACCCCATGTTTCATATATGTCTTTTATGTACTGATTTTCATGTCTTACATACTCAGTACATTATTCGTACTGACGTACCTTTTTCCTGGGGACGCTGCGTTTCACACCCGCAGGTGCGGGTAAACAGGCTGACGGTCCCGCTTCTTAGGATCCTTGATCAGCGAGAGTTGGTGTGCTCCATTTGATCTGGAGCTGCTTTGAGTTTTGGTATGATGTGTTTGCATACATATATGGGTATGCCGGGGCCCAATCCCGTCCTTTATATAGTTGTACACTCTAATAGAGGTCTGTAAACAATCATGTATAGTTAGATAGTATGTGGCCTTGTCGGCTCGCCCTACAGTATTCCATATATATATATATCTTTTGGGCATGTTTTCCCACGTAGGTTGTTCATATGAATTAATAGTTTATTTTCAGACGTTATCCATGACCTACACTTATTTCATGTTTATATCTTAGACGAATGCTTAAGGGTGTTCGATAGGTAGAACTCGGGCACTCGTCACGGCCTATCGATTTGGGTCGTGACAAGGAGGAACCTCAGCACGTCATTAACATGATCATCGGTGGGGTCGACATTCCCCGGGGGCCGATACTGAAGTGCACCAAAGTATCTATCATAAGGGAAAAATGGACTCGGAATTATGTGCCAGAGGGAACCTTGTCCTTCAACGACGAAGAAGCTGGGGGCATCGTGTAACCCCACAACGATGCACTGGTAATATTAGTACTTATCAAGATATCTCGAGTTAAGAATGTGTTAATCGATCCAGGTAGCTAGGCCAATATCATCAGATCGAGGGTTGTGGAATAGCTCGGCCTACAAGATCAGATCGTGCATGTTTCTGGGGTCCTAAACGGGTTCAACATGGCATGTGAGACCACTAACGGGGAGAGAACATTACCGGTGAACACCGTCGGGACCGTTCAGGAAATAAAGTTCTATGTGATCGAAGGGGACATGAGGTACAATGCTTTGTTTGAGAGACCATGGATTCACAACATGAGGACTGTACCCTCGACTCTGCACCAGGTTTTGAAGTTCCCGACGCCTGGAATAAAAATAGTTTATGGAGAACAACCGGCCGCAAAAGAAATGTTGGCGGTCGACGAGGTGGTCCCGATATCCACACTTTCGACACCAAAGGAGCTGGGTCCAGTCACCAAGGGAGAAACCAAATAGCAACTATTGACACCAAATCCGTCCCAACTGGAGAAGAAGGAGATAGACGAGGACGACGACTACGGGGTTCCCAGGTCTTTCATAGCTCCCGACAATTCCGACGCTACCAAATCAACGGTCGAGGAACTGGAGCAAGTCGTAATGATCGAACACTTGCCCGATCGAAAGGTATACCTGGGCATGGGGTTGAATCCTAAGCTCAGGAAAAAACTCATTCAATTCCTTATATCTAACGAAGATTGTTTCGCTTGGTCCCACCTTGATATGACCGGGAACCCACCAAAAATAACCACTCACAGACTGATCCTGGACCCAAAGTTTCACCCGGTCAAGAAGAAGAGGAGACCTCAATCCGAGGTCAAACATGCTTTCATCAAGGACAAGGTATCTAAACTCCTTAAAATAGGGTCCATCCGAGAAGTTAAAATACCCGGACTGGTTAACAAACATAGTATTAGTCCCAAAAAGGGGGAACAAATTAAGAATGTGTGTGGACTATAAAGACTTGAATAAAGCGTGTCCCAATGACTCTTTCCCTTTGCCTAACATCGATCGCATGATCGATACAACGGCTGACCACGAGATCCTCAGTCTTATCACGCTTATTCCGGGTACAACCAAATTCAGATGGACCCGGGTGATTAGGAAAAAACTTCATTCATCACCAAGTAAGACACCTACTGCTACAACGTGATGTCGTTCGAACTAAAAAATGTTGACGCCACTTACCAACGCTTAGTAAATCGAATGTTCGAAGAACAAATAGTAAAATCAATGGAGGTTTACATTGACGATATGTTGGTTAAGTCCCTGCGAACAGAGGACCATTTGAAACATTTGCAAGAAAACTTAAACATATTGAAGAAATACAATATGAAGCTGAACCCGGAGAAATGTG
Source organism: Nicotiana otophora (assembly GCA_000715115.1). Lineage (NCBI taxonomy): Eukaryota > Viridiplantae > Streptophyta > Magnoliopsida > Solanales > Solanaceae > Nicotiana > Nicotiana otophora. The sequence continues at coordinate 79,028 of AWOL01S0027656.1, read as the reverse complement.
CATTCGGAGTCGGGTCCGGTAAATTCCTCAAGTTTATGGTATCTAACCAGGGAATCGAGATCAACCCCGATAAGATCAAGGCCATCAAAGATATCATTGTTGTGGACAATGTGAAGGCCTTACAAAGGCTAACTGTACGCATAGCCGCCTTGGGACTATTTATTTCGAGGTCATCCAACAAGAGCTCAAGCGATATCTATCGAGCCCACCGCTGCTTCACACGTTGTAGATAGACGAACAACTATACTTGTACTTGCTAGTATCGGAGATAGTGGTAAATGGAGTCCTGGTCTGGGAAGAGAAAGGTATGCAATTTCCAATTTACTATGTTAGCAGGACTCTTGGTGAGGCCGAAACTAGGTACCCTCACCTAGAAAAGCTGGCGCTCGCTTTGCTAAGCGCCTCTAGGAAGCTAAAACCGTACTTTCAATGTCACCCCATATGTGTAGTAACCACTTACCCATTGAGGAATGTAATGCATAAGCCCAAGCTCTGAGGACGGTTTGGCAAATGGGCCGTAGAGATCAGTGGGTATGACATCGAATATCGGTCTCAGACCGCCATTAAGTCTCAAATTTTGGCAGACTTTGTGGCCGAATTTACATCGGTCCTAATACCCGAGGTCTAAAGAGGGTTGTTGAACTCGGGGACTTCTTCGGGAATCTGGACCCTCTTTACAGACGGTGCCTCGAATGCGAAGGGGTACGGACTCGGAATTGTCTTGAAACCACCCGCAGGTAATATAGTTAGACAATCTATTAGAACTGTAAAATTAACTAACAATAAGGCTAAGTATGAGGCCATGATTGCAGGTCTCAAACTGGCCAAAAGCTTGGGGCATAAGTGATCGAAGCTAAGTGCGACTCCCTCCTAGTGGTGAACCAATTTAATAGGACGTTCGAAGTCAAAAAGGAATGAATGCGAAGATATCTGGATAAATTGCAGGTAACGTTACACCGGTTCAAGGAGTGGACTCTACAACATGTGCCTCGGAATCAAAACAGCGAGGTCGATGCCCTTGCTAACTTGGGATCGTCGGTCGATGACGATGAGTTCAACTCAGGAGCGACCGTACAACCCATGCGATCGGTAGTGGAAGAAGGTCACGTCGAGATAAACTCAACAAGCCTAACTTGGGACTAGAGAAACAAATATATAGAATATCTGAAGACCGAAAAACTGCCTTTGGACCCTAAGGAATCGAGGACTCTGCGAACGAAGGCGGCCAGGTTCAGCCTGTTCGAATACGGCATATTGTTTCGGAGAACGTTCGATGGCCCACTCGTAATATGTCTAGCACCTGGAGACACCGAGTATGTTCTGAGGGAAAATCCACGAAGGCACCTACGGAAATCATTCGAGCACCGAATCATTAGTTCAGAAAATAATAAGAGTCGGCTACTATTGGATCGACATGGAAAATTTCGCGAAGGAGTTCTTATAAAAATGTGACGGATGTCAAAGGAATGCTCCAATGATTCATCAACCTGGGGATCTGCTACATTCGGTCTTGTCGCCCTGGCCGTTCATGAAATGGGGGATAGACATCTATTATTTATGATTGACTTTTTTTCTAAATGGGTGGAAGTCCAGGCGTTTGAGAAAGTCAGGGAAAAGGAAGTCATTGTTTTATTTCGGATCACATAATATGTCGGTTCGGAATGCCGACCGAGATCGTGTGTGACAATGGAAAGCAGTTCATCGGCAGCAAAGTAAGCAAGTTTCTCAAAGATCAAAAAATCAAAAGAATCTTGTCAACACCCTATCACCCTAGTGGGAACGGGCAAGCAAAGTCCATGAACAAAACCATACTCCAAAACCTCATAAAGAGATTGACCGACGCTAAAGGAAAATTAAAGGAAATCTTTCCCGAGGTCCGATAGGCATATCGTACGACCTCGAAGTCCAATACCGGGGCCACCCCGTTCTCATTGGTTTATGGGGCCGAAGCTCTAATACATGTCGAAGTCGGAGAACCAAGTCTCATGTTCCGATATGCAACCGAAGAATCAAACAACGAGACCATGAATACGAGCCTAAAACTGTTAGATAAAAGGCGCAAAGCAGCCCTCGTCTGAATGGCCACCCAAAAATAATAGATCGAGAGGTATTACAATAGAAGAGTTAACTTTCTACATTTCAATGTCGGGGACTTAGTGTTGAGAAAGGTCACATTAAACACCTAGAACCCGAACGAAGGCAAGCTGGGTCCGAACTGGGAATGTTCGTATCAGATTATCGAGATCACCGAAAAAGGGTCGTACAAACTCGGATCAATGAACAGTGAGTGACTACCAAACAACTAGACATTAACTCACTTGAAATGATATTACTGCTAAGGTATGACACCGTTTACTTCTTTTATTTATTTACATTTTGGACTAACACTTGCAGGCAACCGTTAAAGAATGATACAATTTTTTAGGCCTGAAAGCTCGTGTTGCACTCTTTTTCCCTTGAACCGGTTTTGTCCCAAATGGGTTTTCCGAAAAGGTTTTTAACAAGGCAACAGTGGATCGTGTTAACTTAGAATCGAAGACCAGTTGTCAACAGTATCCGAGGCTTCTCTATGATCGACCTCGAACACTGGGGGCATCACCGTCAGATAACGTTTATGGCAAGGAAAGAAACTTTGTGCTCGGATAGTCTAGGCTCGATCGATAGGATTTACTGTAAGGGCCAAACGGTCGAATGAAACACGCCCACATAGACTGCCCGAGCATGGACAAAAAGCTTGAACACATGTGTAACTTCGTATATTACGCACAAAATTAAAAGAAAGTTTCTACCTTGAGATAAATATTTTGCCCCTTGAAAATTTTTCTTTCTTACATTTGATCCCCTAAAGACATCGAGCCCAAGGGCCACCTCACTCAGTGACTGCTGCCCAAGACAGATTCGGATAACACGGGTTAATGAAGCCCGGGGGCACTAAGCTTATTTGGAAGTGCCTGAACTTTAAGGCTACGGCCATCCTCATTCGGGAATGGTTATCTCGGTTAAGCCCGGATGACTCGGGATAACAAGCCCACTGGGAAACACCTGAACAAGAAAGGCTACGGCCATCTAAAACGGCTCGGAGAAATGTGAGACCCATAACCAAAAAACAAAAAGGCCATCAAAATTTCTAAGCTGGTTCAAAAGGCTACCCTCGTCGAATTGTAATCTAAAAAATTCTAAGTACTTTGGGGAAAGCTTCGAGTAATACCGACCCCCCCCCCCCCCCCCCTCGACGAGTTTCAAACAAAATAATATCAAGAGCAAGGCATGTTCGAACCTCCGAACAAAACCTAATTACTACATGCTAAGGCGTTTGATATCTTTACAATCGCAAGGAAAAAAGAGAAAGGAAACGAGCTTAAAAACTATCAAAAGGAAAAAGAAGCCATATATATATATATATGAAAATATATTTACAAAGGCCAAACGACCTCGACAAAAAAGTACAAAAGTACAAAAATAAGAAAATTCTACAAGGTACTTAAACGGTTTGGTCTCCACCGGAGCCCGCCACGTCGTCGAGACCATCGGAGTCTTCTCTGCCCCCGGATCCGTCTGAACCCTCGGAGTCTTCTTCGTCCTCAGTATATGACAACTTCTTGGCCTCGGCTTCGAGCCACTTAGCATTTTCGACCTCGGCCGACAAATCAAAACCCCGAGCATGAACTTCCTCGAGGGCCTCCCTTGGGGACTGCCACTTCACATACTCGACAATATCTTTCAGGCGGTCCCGGTCTACCTCGGCATCAGCTTTATACTGGGCCAACATCTCGCCAGCTTCGACTTTGGTTACTTCAACCACCGACTCTGCCGCCTTAAGCTCCTTGGTAAGGGTCTCTCGATCAGAAACAACCAAGCTTAGCTGAGACTGGAGCTCCTCAATCTTTTTGGACCGTGCCTCAGCCTTCTCCCTCGTCGCTTGAAGCTGGACCTCTCCACTTTTGAACCTCTACCTTGACTGCATCCATCTCGGGTAGGAGCTAGTTGATCCGATCAATATTCTATTAAACCTGCGGGTTCCGACCATTAGACAATGTGTCTATCTCATCGTCACTAACTTCAAAAACAATTATATGTTCAACCAGGTCGGCATGTTCTTTCTGAGTCACTTCCAACTCAGCTCGAAGGCTCTTAGCCTCTCTTTCACGCTGCTCGTTGAGAAGTTTGAACGTGTCTCTCTTTTCAGTAAGCTCTCTAACTTCGGCTTCGAGTTGGTATAACTCATCCCGGTACCGGAGGAAAATTCAAGGTGAAGCACCGAGGCCTACAAATACGAAGAAAAATATTAGGATTATCAATAAATTAATTCAACTATAAAAGGAGAAATTGAAATCATCAAGAGTTATCTAAAGTTACCTGGTTCAGCACCTGTTATGCTTCGTTGAACAGGCAGGGCGCGTCTACCTTGTTCATTTTGGCCTGGTCTTCTTCGATCACTAGGCACGGGAGGTAACTGGCCACCCCTACGGGGGTGGAAAGAACCTGGGCATCCCCCGGAAAGGTAATGATAATGGGCTACTTCCGATCAGGATCTACACTCGGGGCAAGGATCCGGTTGACCAATTTCGGGCTCGGGTTAGGCCCGCATGCCCCCAAGGTTAGACTCTTCTATGGTACCTCTATGGCACCCAATCCCGTGGCGTCTTCCGTGGCGATGGAATCCACGCCATCAAAAATGCAGCGGAGGGGTCGTCCGCTCTGTGGGCCCCCTCATTGGGGTGATTTTTCATCATTTGGGCCTCGTTGTACGTGGACTCGATGAACGAGGGCGACTCGGTGATGTCTATCACACCAAGTGCCTCCTTCGGGGCAGTGTCCGCATCCCGGGAAACCTCTGCCCCAGTCTCCTCATCGACCTCCCTGGCTTGAGGCAGATCTGCCTCACAGATCTCTGGTTCGGAGGCCCCCTGCTTTTTAAGCTGCGATGGCTCGCGGGCCACTAGAACAAAAGGTTCTTCTTCTTCGGATTCGTCCCTCAGTCGATAGAGCAAATCCGAAAGCTGGTGCTTGGGCGCTTGTGTTTTCTCTTGACTGGCACACCAGCCTTCTCCTTGTTTTCCTTTTCTCCGAGCTCGGTGAACTCAGAGCCCTCTTCCTCTTCTTCTCTTTGGCCTGTTTTGGAGCAAGGGACTCGATAGGAATGTCCTAGCCATCGACTGGAGGCCGTAGCTCGATAGCCTTGGATAAACCTGCAAAAAGAAGTTAATGGAGTAAGGACATAATGCATAAATGAGAATCCTAATACTACCTACTCGGGAAGAAGTCTCACCATGGGAACGAGACTCCCAACGGCCCTTTGAGAGTTTGCGCCACGAGCGTTTGGAGTAGGGCATCTGTGATACAATACCCTCGACCTACTCCTTGAGTCGAGGGACAACATTTGGGACCCGAGCGACAGTTGCACCACCACAAAGCACCGATAAGGAAAAACGAAGTAAGTATGAAATCGACATTCGAAGGTAAGGTATACTTACGTGATTTATAAGGGCATGTACTCAGCTGGGATCAAGTCCGAAGTTCTCACTCGGATAACGGGGATTTACTGGCCCGACGAACGAGATTTATCAGTCCCCCCTCTCCCGAAAGATTCGAGGACTGTATAAGCGAAGAAGAAGGTCGATGGTGAATGAGAACCCATCGATTTTGTTCACAAAGAACCGAAGGAGGATCACAACCTCCACAGTGAAGGATGAATCTGACCGAGGCATACCTTGTATCTCTTACAGAAATCTATAATCACTGGGTCCACCGGACCTAGTGTAAAGGGATAAGTGTAAACACTTAAGTATCCCTCGACATAGGTAGTAATGGCCTCATCGGGGTCGGGGACCACTATGTCCTTCTCGGCCCAGTTACAATCTTTTCGGACCATAGGGAGGACCTCTTCGGGGATCGAGCAGATGTATCTCGAGACCTGCTCACACTGGCCATGTACTGAGGAAGGCTTTTCGACATTGAAATCCCCGTTGACCGAGCATCCCCCGGGGATGAACATTTTCAAAGGGGGTTCGGGTACTGGTTCGTCGACAGTCGTGCGCGGAGCGGTTCTCTCAGCCTCAATAGCCGGCCGCAAAGAGGGAGTTTCTTTCTGGGGAACGGTTTTGGGAGTTTTTGCCATTTCTTCAGAGAATGAAAATGGAGGAAAATGTGAGAAAGGAGAAGAAAGAAAAGAAGTTGAAAGATTAGATTTTTTGGCTTGAGAATGAAGATGGGTAAAGATTCTTGCAAAGGAACTCGAATAACTGGGGTAAAAGTGCTAAAGAGTATTGAAATTTTAAAGGTACGAGGGTATAAGGTTTGGATGTAAAGTTAAAATGAACAAAGAAGGGGGTATTTATAGTAGTTCAGCGTCGTTTCGCATTCAGGGACGGCCGACTGGCGGCTGACATGCATTTAATACCATTATGACTTGACTGACAAGATCTTTCGGTTGTTTTGTCGTTTATGTCAAGATGTATCGAAGTAAGAATCAGAAGCTCATGTCGTTTCTCGTCGTTTACACTCCAAAAATGAGGGGACTACCTGTATACGAGTGAAATCGAGCTCATGGTGCATCCTACCCTCCAACAAAATAAGCCAGGTTCGAGACATGACAACAAGGGACCGAAAATTGAGCCAAAGTCCCACCGGGCCAGAACCCGGGGGCATGACATCTGCCTTCGAGAATATCGAGGCCATGGTCCCGGAATCGGTCTTAGCCTCGATCAACTTTAAAGGACATTGTCGGACAATTCAGCATAGCCAACAAATGGCCGAAATATTCGTAACCGACCCAAATATTACGGTGGGGATCTCGGCACGTATCGGCGAGGAACCGGCAATCAGTGAATCAGAAGATTTTTTTACCTTTTATAGAGTTGTACCTAAAATAGGACTCCCTTACTATATAAAGGAGGTCTGATAATTCATGAAACACATGGTAACACGCACTCAAAAGCAATTATATTATTATTTTGTTTGTCTACAACTCTTGTTCTTTCTCATCTATACCGGTCTCAGTGAGCTCGGTTCGAGAGTGGCTATTTCATTAACGCTGAAACTATCCAACTCGTGTGGTTTGAATTTATTTTTGTCTTTTTTTATTCAATAGTAATTTAATTTATTTGTTTGTACTAATTAATCTGTATATCGTTAAAATCACTAATAAATTTAATTGTTATCCATTTTGAGGGTAAAGGAAGGTTATTGTAATGAAAGTCGAACCTACTTTAAATTATTTTATTTTGATCCACGTAATGCTAATAAGTTTGTTCCATCGAATAATTTCAAGAAACAGGACCTCGGGAAAAACTTTTGTTTTAAGTCGAAAAGAATAGGTGGCTGGCTTAAACGGAACCTACAAATCAGCACCTGTATAATCAAGATTGAAGTGTTCAAACAAGCACTGCAACACGTGTATTTCCAACTTCTAATACATTGACCGCACTGCTGCTCCTTTTTCCTTCCTGGCGCTATTTAATGGAGCTCGATATGATACCCAGTATTCAGTGAAAAAAACTGTATACTAACTCGTTGGAAACGGAAAAAAATGAGTCAAGAACAACCAATAAAATATGGGGACGTGTTCGAGGTCTCAAGCCAACTTGCTTCAAAACCTGTAGCGCCACAAGATGCAACTATCATGCAGTCAGCTGAGAGTATAGCACTAGGTCATGTTCCAAAAGGGGGTCCTGCATCAATTATGCAGTCAGCCGCCGCTCAGAATGAGTGTATTGGTGCCGTAAGCCGTGATAACATGACGGATATCGCCAGAGATGAAGATGTCACCGTCTCTCAAGCAGAAGTTGGGGGTACTCGCCTTGTTTCAGAAGCTGTCGGTGGCGAGGTACGTACTTCTCCACTATATATCAAGATATTTGATCGTGGAGTTCATGAAGTTTAAAAAAATTATCTCTTCTTGACATATACCAAAACTAGTTTTAGGCTCATGGTTTCAAATTTGTACATTATGAATATAAGAGTACTATGTTATTAAAGATAAAATGTAAAAGTTAAAGCAAAAATTCTTTAAATTAAGGAAGGTATCATTTAAGATTAAATAGGGAAAAGTATCTAAGATGTAGTATGCACTTTAATATTTATTGGGTTAAACTGAATTCAAATATTCTAATTCAATAATGAAAACATAAAAAGTTGAACCCATTTATATGTACTGCGAGTGTCATAAAGCTAAATAGGGGTGCACAAAATACTGCACTTTTGGGGGGTTGATATGTATTAAAGCCAGGTAAAAAAAACATTAAAGGATTTTATCAATTTTAGGTTGTTGGACAATATATTTATCCATCAGAGGCAGGTGATGGAGAGAGAGCTGCACAATATCCTACAACAGGAGTTCAGTCCGAGTCCACTACCATAGGTGAAGCTTTGGAGGCAGTAGCACTTACTGCAGGGGATAAACCAATTGAGCAGAGCGACGCATCAGCGATACAGGCTGCAGAAGTAAGAGCTACAGGACTAGGTGAGGTGATGCCGAGAGGTATAGGAGCAGAAGCTCAACATGCAGCTGCTATAAATGCTCGAACCATGCCAGAGGATGATAAGACTACTCTCAGTGATGTTCTAACAGTAAGTCATTTCATATGAAACAATTAACATCATTCTATAACTTAGAAATATGTCACCCTATCTGACACGACTAGTGCTTCCATTAATAAAGGCTCGAATTTGTCATTGAGAACTTAAAAAGTATGCCTTTTAACTGCTGGCAAAATCGAGCCACTTTGGTTATGGCAAGGATACGAATGAGATACTTTTTCAATGGAGGGCAAGAATATTCTATTACGCGTAGTATAGGGATATGTACGTTGACCCTTTTGCGTCTTATTAGCTATAATGAAATGACGCGTAGTATAGGGATAGAAACTAATTCTTGTTTTTTACTATTCTTTAGGATGCAACGAGCAGGCTTATAGGTGACAAGGCAGTGGAGAAGGAAGATGCAGAAGGAGTAGTGGGTGCTGAAATAAGGACTAAGAGTGACTTGGCTACACACCCTGGAGGCGTAGCAGCATCTATGGCTGTGGCATCCAGTCTGAACGAATTCTAAATCAGCGTTTGAGCACAATCCGAAATATAATGGGTCTTTTTGTCTGGGTTCTGGTCTTTGTTCCAAGCTAATAGTACACAAAACCATCATCTGTTTTTGGGTAAAGTTATCCTCTTAGGTTGTAGGCTTGTATGGTGGTTTTGCAAGTTTTGTGAACTTTTGAGGCGTATAACTGGGGAAGTTTATGTTAATAGCAAAGTCGGCACGAGTTCTTTGGTCGATTAGAGCTTAATCCATTTCTTTCTTATCCTTTTTTTTCTAATTAACATTACTTAGATCGGATGTCAACTGAGTTCAAATGTTCCAATTATATTCATGGTCATGGATCAGTGTTGTAAAAATAAGCTATTAATTCATAAGTAGCTTAAATTCCATACTCTATACACTGGTAAAAAAAAAACAAGTGCACCTTCAAGTGTTTAAAAAGTGTGTAGCATCGGTTGTTTTGGGGTTTCTTTAATAAATGGTTCATTTGGGCTATGAGTAGTTCTACAATTGGACTGGTGATGAGCCCCTCTAATATATTTTGGGCACCCAATTTCAAGCTAGAAAGCCTAATGTCCACTCTTAGACGTAGAAATGACACCGGGTAGCCACTATTTAAGAATTAGCAAGTACATCCTGAATTTCAGTTTTCCCGTTCAAATTCCTGAATTCTCCTGAAGTTAAGATTTTTAGTTTAAAATTTGAGGACAAAATAAGTGCCGACTAATATCTAAATCGCATTCTGAGAATGGCTATGTGTGCACTTGCTCCACTTGGACGACCCGAAAGCCATATGGGTAATTGAGTGATGGCAAGTATAGAACCCATAACTTGGCTGGCTCTCTGTGCAAAGCGCAGTGATCAAATAAAAAAGATCTAATCTTTTCTACAGCTAATCTATGAGATTTCTATCTGTCACCTAATGCAATGTACTTGTTCCGTGCAATGCCACAACTTCCAAACAACATCATGGAACTTGTGAGGAAATTGTCTCAGCGCACAACCGTATAGTCTATAGTTTAATACGACAATAATTATTTGTCTGCTGGAATCAGCATTATGTCTTCCTTGTTATACTAATCTATATGTTTAGGATCAACAAATTAAATAATGTATATAGTATACTCTTAACAAACATATGAAACTAATCGAGTCAGTTAACACTCAGCATCATGAGTGTCCTTATTGTCTTCGAGTAGTATCTTGAGATTCTGAAGCTGGTAGGCTTACCAATAATTTATGGAACTTGTTACATCATCTGTCCTGCTGTTATTTGTTCATTCATTTAATGGTTATATGGATATTTCTTTTTCCCTTCTGTCTTCTTTCTCCTTAACATGGTTATGTCCAGATTGAAATTTGAGCGAGAAATGGGCATGTGGGTATATGCATGGCAGCAACAAAGACTCGGGCAAGTGGGGCAACATCCACCTATACAAATTCGTATATGTTATTTGTGTCCAAATAATAACCTAGAAAATGTGTTGGAAAAAATTACCGGGTCGGGTCCACCCATAGTACTAATTAACCCAGTATCTCATTAGTTTGTCATTCTCCTAAATTTCACTTATAACCTATAAATATACCATTGTGGGTGTAGAAAAGAGACGATTTTCCTAATGTTTCTTATGGGGGGAAACGACGGCTAGGGTCGAATTCTCTACATCTAGGCTATGGAAACCAAAGGAATTCTTTCGCATTGTGATAATTCTTACAGACTGATAATTCAAGTCGTGATTGTTGTAAATTCATTTCCGCCAAGAGAAATCCGCACGTCTCCTAAAACTAGTATTTCCGGGTTAAATGCTACAAAATGGATACTGAATCCAAATTATGAATGAATTGGATCTTCAGCAAATAGCAAACGACGATGATTCACATCCTTATCTTTTTATTTACAGTTCCTGAATTAATCACAAGGTGGGTTGCTCTGATGGTAAGCACTGGAGGGAAGGATGCCGAGGGTCATTTGGAAACAGCCTCTCTACCCCAGGGTAGGGGTAAGGTCTGCGTACACACTACCCTCCCCAGACCCCACTAGTGGGATTATACTGGGTTGTTGTTGTTGTTGTTGT
>AWOL01S0027656.1:50040-64702 GCA_000715115.1 Nicotiana otophora | reverse complement strand
CCCCCCCCCCCAGAGTTAAGATCTTGCTCTATTCAATCTTATATGCAATATAGAATTTTCTCTCCCAAGTTTAATCCTAGATTCGTAGATAGTATTCAATTGGTGATCACGCAATCAAATAATTAAACGCAAGTTTGAATAAATAAACCAATATGATAAACTTATAACAATAATTCAAGCTTCAAACTACAACGTTCATGCAGCACCCAAAACTCTAGAACTAATAAACTATGAGATTAAAAGAAAAGAAAAGAAGAAAAACTAGTTAGAAGCCCCCTCCAAGCGTGATGTTCTTGCCTCCGATCGCAAAACTCCCTCTAAAATGGTGTTTAATGACTATTTATATGTGTAGGGAAAAGACCAATTAAGTAATGTACCTACATATAAAATAAACTCAATTAAGCATAAATATAGTATAGTTTAGCATCAAAGCCCCAAAATATAAGGTAAGTAATGCACTAAAAATACAGAATTATAGCCAAACATCACTACCCCACACTTAAACTTTGCTCGTCCTCGAACAATCAAACTACACTTTATATAGACACGACCTTTTTAAACAACTCTCCTAATTCATCACACCAAGAATTTTTAAAATAGACTAAGCACAAGGGTGTAACATCTTCACCTCAAAATTTGACTCACAAGTACCCCGCATTATTCACAACTCACTCACTTACTCTAACATAGAGGTCAATGACATTACCTTTCCTTCATGAATCAAGTGCCCTCACACAACAAAAGAGAGTAGTTCCACACACAATAAAAATTTAAGAGCAATTAGGAACTCAAGATAGAAAAATTCACTCACTCTGAGAAATACATTCATATGCCACAAAAGATGCACCATAGGCTTGCCCGTAGTGTACTACTCTACTAATCAAGCTCATTCAGTATCAAGTAGAACTTTAATAGGTTGTAATATAGGTTGCGGGTCGGATAGGATACAATTGGATATAAGAGTGACTACACCTCCCTAAGCACTTTAATACATACACTTTAACATTTAAACCCCACACCTATGTCAAACCATAACTCCACCTCCACATCAATGTATATTAACTCCATACTTCTTTAAGCACAATTATATCAAGAGTCACCACTATCAAAGAATATCTTTCACAAAAATACAACTTTTTTTTTCTTTTTCTTTATTTTTCAATTCAAGTGGCTTTTATTATTTTTCATAACAGTGCACCTTTCTCCTTATTTTATTAGTTTCACTCAAAAGCCAAACCAACCACCCTACACTTTAACTTTTACAAAGTTCAAAACAATTCAAGTGCTCATAAGAGGTGAAAAGGTTCAAATAGATGGTCAATTCAAATAAATGGGTAAGGCTTGTAATGTGGTTGCCAAAGAAACAGGATTACAGGCTCAAAGGGTTAACTACGATACATAACAATTAGGCGGGTAAACTATATATATTTGGCTCAACAAAGAAACGCCTATATCACTTCCAAGACTGAACAACGCTACTATTTCACTTTGCAAATACACGGGACAAGTTCTAGACATCAAATGTAATGCACAGAATAACACACACACATGACACATAACTCACTCAGGATTGGACTCATCAAGATACTCTAGTCAAAGCAGTTAAGCAAATTTAAGATCATACGATTTAAGATACTTATACAAGAGTCAAAAACTGATCCTAAGCGTCACAACTAAAGTACTCACTATTCTCGAGGCATAACAAAGTCAAGAGATATTGCTCCAATTCAATTCATCTCACAGTGGCTCCTACTCCAAAAAAAAATAAGATTAACTATACCCAGTTCAAATAAAACTCTTGGAAAAGAACCGCGACACAAAGAAAAATCAAGGGGGAATTATTACACTACCTAACAAAAGAAAATCTTTTTGTTTTTTTTCTTTAGACTTAAGTCCCTCAAGAAAACTGTCTAGGAGATCCATTGTCGGGAAAAATCCAATTTTTTTACTTTTTTTTCGAATTTGTTTTTAAAATTTTTTATAGCTACTAAAATACTACACAACTACAAAAACAAAAATAAGAAGTTAACCTTTTTCTAACATACTACTACCAATTATCTAGAGAATTCTCCCACCCTACGCTTAAAAGAGTGCAGTGTCTCCAATGCACAAATAAAGCAAAACAATAACAAGGGTGGATAAGAAACTCCCTGAAATGCCAAAGGCCGAAGCAATAGCGGCTCACGGGATACTCAGACTTCTCCCAGGTATGGTCCTTTGTGTGGGCACCCCACACTTAGTTCTCACTGTCAAGCTCGTTTTTGCACTCTTCCAATGACTTTGTTTCCTATGCTTATCATCCTACAAAATCAAAACAAACACTGCAAAATAATATAATAAAAATAAAAATAAAAAAAAACAGTAAAGCTGGATTGCCTCCCAACAAGCTCCTGATTTAACATCGCGGCACGACGCCATCACTTTTACCATTTTGTCCTTCAACTTTGAGGATATGAATTGTGCCCCCAATTTTGCATCAATTTTTCTGTCATGTTCATGGGGCGGTGGTGTAAAAATTAAGGAACCAAGCAATAGATACCGCATCTTGCACTTCTTGGCCTTTAAGTGAGGAATGTCATTTTGTCTTTTTGGTGTGGCAAATTTTAGAATATAAGGGTCTTGTTCTCCATCTATACATCTCTCCAAAGGCTCGATCTCCATGTCTCCATCCAAACATAATATATAAAAATGATTAAAATGAGGACCAACACGCCCCAACTTCAAAACTGTATTATTTTTGATATCCTCAATAATATATACTTTCTCAATCTCAGCATCATCTACAAGAACATGGTCTAATAATTGGTATTCTCATTTTAGCTCCTTAATTTGGCCTAGAAGATCTTTTTCAACTTCACACAATTCATCACTAAATTGTTGGGCGTTACACGCATCAATATTTGCACTCAATTGAGCCTCTAAGTCGCGAATAAAACTGCCAAATTGGTCGATCTCTTGTCTCGGTTCAGCTCTTCCTTCAATAAAGTGTTGTATCCCATTTGTAATTTTCTCACGGAAACCTCCATATTCCTCTAATAATTTCATGTGCATATCAAGAATGCGAACATCATGTTCCACATCATCCAATCTATTACTCCTGTCAAACTCACAAGAATTATTAGAATCAACATAAGAATGGATTGGAGTAGGATAACAACACTTAGGACAATTATTTCAATTACCACCACAAATAGCACAGGATTGAGATGGTGCACACAACTCGGTCCTAGGAATATTCTTACAATATTGTCACAAGTGGGGTCCTTTACAATATGGACAAGGATCACAAAAATAAGAATACTTATTATCCCACCACTTTTCGTTCAAAGATGACATATAAAAAACATATAGAATAGTAACTACACTAAACTAAAATTAAAACTTAAATAGATAAAAAAAAGTAAAAATTTAATCTTAGTAAAATAGTTAATTTTTAAGTCCCCGGCAACGGCGCCAAAAATTTATTGCTCTCAAACGCGCACGCAAGTATACATGGTTGACAAGTAATATAGGATTGTAAGTCCAGATATCGTACCCACAGGGACTTGTGATTAACTATCAACTAAATTAAACCAAATAATTAATCTATTCAAGCGAATCGTAAAGTATGAATATTTAACTAAAATTTAATCTAGAGTAACAAATTAAGATATTAAAGAAAACAACGACAAGCTTAAAGACGAATTCAATATGAGTGAATATTCTAGAGCTATGGGTTAGCTAACAATCCTGTTGAGTTTTTCACTTAAATCGTCTAATTAATTTATCTGATTTATTGGTTGACGGGGTTAATATTGCTCGTAGCCTTCTCCTGAAGTACTACTCGCCTATTCAAGCTAATCTAATGCCTATATTCCTATGGAATTAGAATTAACAAGAACGCATTAATAATTCTTGTATAGTAACCAAGCAAGGCGATTAGGTATATTCCTATCCTAACCGCAAATCCGCCTCCCTCAGAGTTAAGANGCTCTACTCAATCTTATATGCAATCTAGAATTCCCTCTCCCGAGTTCAATTCTAGATTCGTAGATAGTATTAAATTGGTGATCAAGCAATCAAATAATTAAGCGCAAGATTGAATAAATAAACCAATATGATAAACTAATAAGAACAATTCAAGTTTCAAACTACAACGTTCATGCAACACCCAAAATTCTAGAACTAATAAACTATGAGATTAAAAGAAAAGAAGAGAAGAAAAACTAGTTAGAAGCCTCCTCCAAGCGTGATGTTCTTGCCTCCGGTCGCAAAACTCCCTCTAAAATGGTGTTTAATGACTATGTATATGTGTAGAGAAAAGACCTAAACGAAATAACCAAGTCCAAAACCAAATAGGAGACAAAATAAGCTTTAAAAACCCGGAACACTCTCGCTACAGGCCTCGCCTCGCGAGGCAAAACGCACGCCTCTTCTCGCTTCAGGCCTCGCGGCGCAAGCTCAATCTCGAGCTAAATCTCTCGCGTCACATGCTCTAACGCGAGCAACAAGGCTCGCGTCGCCCAACTGCTCCCCAAGCTTGATTCACTTTGTGCTTAGCTACTGAACTTTGCATTCATTACTTTCTCGTTCTTTTCCTTTCTATTTCAATTTCCCTTTGTCTTTATTTTGCTTTGTTTCTTTTGATATTCTTTTGAATTGGTTTTCAATCCTTGTCTCATTTATTCTTTCTTCATCAATAATTTCCTTATTATTATATAATCATAAGCCCATTGTTTTAGTGCATGAATTACACTTTAAATATTTACTTTGCTCCAATTTCATCTCTAATGTACCTACACATAAAATAAACTCAATTAAGCACAAATATAGTATAGTTTAGCATTAAAGACCCAAAATATAAGGTAAGTAATGCACTAAAAATATGGAATTATAGACAAACATCAATAATCACATTCTTGAACTCGAATTTGGCTTGACTGAATAACAATCTTGGTGAATTTAGTGGGTAGTTGATATGTTACAACCCAACTTCGCGTACCTTAGATCATGCCGTAAGTTAGTCGACGTAAATCCAAGAAGAGATTATCTTTGAGATGATAAAAAGTTAATCCTTTTGGTCTTAAACGATACAAGGGTGTATAAGAGTGGTTAACAAGTATTAGAAGTTAAACGAATCAAGGATGTTGTAACCCGTATTTTCGGGTAACACTAGAGGTGATTAACTGTCCCAAGAGGTCTTGTTTTAATGTATTTGAATCATATAATATCCGTATCATAAGTTTTGAAGTCAAGCGACTTATGAAACAAAAGTCGATAAAAGTTGTCGCAACTTAGGTTTATAATTTTACTTAAACTTTAGGTCAAATGTTACTGCATATTTCTCCCAATGTGCTTGGAATTATGGGGTGATCTACCTATCAAATTGAAGATCTATGAGTCTAGTTTCCAACGCATTAAACCGTTTGTCGATACGATCTCGGAATAGAGAGATATTCGCGTTTTCGTGAGAGTGCGCCAAGCTGCTCTCTATGGGGCCCACAAAGTCGGTTTAAGACATATGGACATATATAAGATACCTCAACCCCGTTTTAAGTCATTATTTTTCAGTATATTCAGACCTTATAACCCTAAAAACAGTCTCTCAAGGTTCTCTCATGATCCAAGACCCAAACAAAGGGCAAACAACACAAATCAAATGTCGGGAATCCCGTGGCGCTAGTAAGTTTCTTGTTCTTCTTGTTGTTGCTGATTTTTGTGTTGTTCCAGCTCGTGTGGGAGGTTGTTTTAAGTGTTTTATGTTCTGTAAATACACCTTCAAGTTTTTAATATCAACCCTAGGTGATTTCATGTCTTCTAAAGTAATTCTAGTGCCGAAAAACCCGAATTAATTGCTAGTTTCGCTTCCTTGTTCTTGTGGCAGAATTGAAGGGATATTTCGTGGAAAATTAAGGTCAAATTGGAGTTGTTCTTTCTGTTTAAAGGTAAGGAACCTCTTACTCTATATATATTTAAGATTATCCAAGTTGTGGCTAAGTCGTTGAAGCTAGAACTTGTGAAATATATATCGAAAGGCTTGGTAGTAATGTTGTTGGTTGGTGGACTGTTTTGGGAGGCTCAATATGATTATTAATGATGTTGTTTGGGCTGTTTGGTGATTGTATTGACTTGTGGGAAGTCATATATATAGGGGAGGTTCTGTCCGTTTCATCGTAAAATAGGTTGCGGTCGATACATAATAGTTACGACGCTTAAGCGATAATGATAGTGTCATTTCTCATATTGTAGACTAAGGAGTCGTGACATTTGCATAGCTTGAGGTTGGGCAGTATATACAAGGTATGTGAGGCTATCCCCTTCATTCTTTTGCACGACTCCGATTGTACATAATGTAATGAACGAGCTCCCAAAGATACTCTACTCTTAGAAGCTAGCAGTACTTACATTGCTGCCCTTCTTATGAAACGATTGATATTGATGTTACTTCTCTTATTCTTATATTATCAATGTTGTTGGTAGTTCCTGATTCTTATAAGATTCTTAATGAAGAGTTAATCCTAATAACGTGTACGAAGGATACCGACCTTACGTCACTCCGAAAGGTTCAAAATGTGATTCCAATGAGTCCAGCATGCATCATATATATGTATCTATTTTACTCTACCGAGCCGCGCTATAGTCGGCCGGGTACGGCACCTATTGTGCAACCACTGATCAGTTGGGTTTTACCGAGCTCCACGTGGCCGGGTACGATTCTACCGAGCCCTATGATGGCCGGGTACATTTTACCGAGCCTATTATGGCCGGGTACGATATGATGATGGTGATGCCCACAAAGGCATATGTTTTAAAAGTTTATGTATATATATGTATGTATCATGTATTTCATGTCAATAGCCCTCAGAGGTACCCAGATGTCACAGGTTGTATATTCTCTATCCTTGTTTACATTACTGTTCTTACTTATGCTTTCCTGCCTTACATACTCAGTACTTTATTCGTACTGACGTCCTTTTTATTTGTGGACGCTGCATGTCGTGCTGCAGGTCCTGATAGACGGGTAGACACAGCTCCCCCACCACAGTAGGCTGTCCAGTTCAGCGGTTATTGGCGAGATCCCTTCTCCGGACTTGCCGTGGTCTTGGTATGCATTTTTGTTATAGACATTATGGGTATGTCGGGGCCCTGTTCCGGCAATGTTGTAGCACTTATGTTCCTTTAGAGGCTCATAGACAGGTGTCAACTCATGTATGGTTTGGAATGCCTTGTCGGCTGATTTTTGTTGTATAGTCTTTCACGACAGCATGGTAGCTCGTACCTTATATATAGTTTTCTTGACAGTCTTGTCGTCCCATCTAATGTATGTTCATGACATTACCTTTCATTGTTGGATGTTCATGATCCATGTCTACCATTTATATTGATTTTGTTGACCCTTAAAGATAATAAGGAAGGTTAGATAAAATGTACGTTGGTGCTCGACAAGTATGGCTCGGGTGCTAGTCATGACCCTCAAGTTGGGTCGTGACATGATACAAGTCTATGTGGGTTCGACACTCGACGTATTATTTTATTACTTATAAGACTATGTATACTTGCGTGTACGTTTGGGAGCAACAAGTTTTTGGCTCCGTTGCCGGGGACTTGAATATTGACTACTTTCTAGTTTTGGCTTTCATTGTTTATTTCATCGAGTCTAACGTCACTTGATTGTTGCTCTGATCTCGGGAACTTTAATTGAATGTGCAGGGTCAGAAGTTAGGACAGACTTAAAGGCTTTGACCCCGAACCTGAGAAAATATTTCATAGGAGGTTGAGGGAAGCAAAGGATACAAATAATCTTCAGGCACTTGTTCAATTTCCTGTGAACATGGCAGAGGAGCAACATATGGTTGTTAAGGAGGTGGCAATACCCAGCATTGCTAATGTCACTTCCATCATTGTGAAGCCCAGGATCACTGGGCA
Organism: Nicotiana otophora; assembly: GCA_000715115.1. NCBI lineage: Eukaryota > Viridiplantae > Streptophyta > Magnoliopsida > Solanales > Solanaceae > Nicotiana > Nicotiana otophora. The sequence continues at coordinate 56,797 of AWOL01S0027656.1, read as the reverse complement.
CTTTGAGCTAAAACAGAGCATGATCCAGCTACTTCATGCGAATGGGCAGTTTATGGGTCTTCCACACGAGGTTCCACAATAGCATATCCTGAATTTCTTGGAGATTAGTGATACTTATATCATTAACGGAGTCACTCCAGCCTATGTGAGACTCACACTTTTCCCATTCTCTCTGTTGGGCAAAGCAAAGTGATCGATGAAGGCAGAACCAGCTAATTCTATTACATCATGAAATGATCTGGCAAGGAAATTTTTGGCAAGGTTCTTCCCTTCAGGTAAAACTGCAAAGATCAGAAGTGAGATAGTCGCCTTCAAACAGAAAACGGGGGAGTATTTATACTCATCTTGGGGGAGGTTCAAGGGGCTGCTCAGAGACTGTCCTCATCACAATCATACCAACGAAGTGTTAGCTCACACTTTCATAGTAAGGCTACATCCTGAGACAAAATTTATGGTAGATGTTGCAGCTGGAGGTCAAGTGTTGGAGAAAAGCTTTGACGAGATATATGCATTATTGAACAAATTCTCCAAAAGAAATGCGGATTGGCAAGGAGAAATGGGCAGACATACAGTGCAAAAATCTACAGAGGTTCTCGAGTTAGATGTCATCTCGGCATTATCGGCACAGATTTCTACACTGACCAACCAAGTCAATCGGATGACCTTGGTTATTAACAAGCAACAAGCTCAACCAGTTCAACAAGTTCAATTGTTTTGTGAAGTATGTGGAGAGGGTCATACGAGCGACTTATGCCCAGTTAGTCCAGAGTCTGTCTGTATTATGGGTAATGCAAATAGGGGCCAGATAAACCAGTATGGGAACACTTACAAATCCAACTTGAGGAACCATCCAAACTTCTCTTGGGGTGGAAATCAAGGTGCTCAAAATCAATACCGACCACAAGCACCTCAACAACAATGTAGAATACCTCAGGCTGAACAACATGCAAACTCAGCAAGTCACATTGAGGAAATGATGAAGAAATTGATGGCTGACCAGCAAGCCCACACAACAGAGATGATAAAGAAAGTGATGGTTGACCAGCAAGCCCAAGCCGCAGCAATGAAACATTTGGAGCTCCAAATGGGATAACTTGCTAGTGCCCAAACTACACGACCAGTTGGAGCTCTTCAAAGTGACACTGAAGCTAATCCTATGTCATCCATTAATGTCGTGTCATTGAGGAATGGGAGACAATTAGAAGAAGTCCAGTAGAAAAAGAGAAAACATGTGACTTTTAATGCGAGGCCAGCCACAATAGAATCAAAATCAGAAAAATCAAAGGAGTCAGAGAAGCCAGTTGAGGAGGCAATAGCTGAGCAGCCCCCACCATTAGTTGCGAGGCGACCACCTCCGTTCCCTCAAAGATTGCAGAAAGTGAAGGATAATGCCGCATACAAAACGTTTCTTGATATTTTGAAGCATGTATAAATAAATATTCCATTGGTAGACATCTTGCAAAAAGTTCCCAAATATGCAAAATACATCAAGGACATAGTGGCAAATAAAAGGAGGCTGACTGAATTTGAGACTGTGGCACTCACTGAGGAATGTAGCTCGAGAATCCAAGGCAAGCTAGCTCAGAATTTGAAGGATCCATGTAGTTTCACTATCCAAATATCGATTGGTAAGCATGCAGTCGGACGAGCTTTGTATGATCTTGGAGAGATCATCAATCTGATGTCGCTATCTGTGTTCAGACATTTGGGTTTGGTGAGCCGCGCCCAACAACAATAATCTTACAGTTGGCTGATCGCTCCCTTGCTCATCCGAAAGAAATGATTGAAGATTTGTTAGTTCAAGTGGGTTCTTTCATATTCCCTGCTGATTTCATTATCTTAGACTACGAGCCTGATCAGGAAGTCCTATTTATTTTGGGGAGTCCATTCTTAGCCACGGTCCTAGCTATTATTGATGTATGCGAAGGAAAGATGATGATGAGAGTAGGTGATCGAGTGGAGGTATTAAATGTGTACAAAGCACTCAGATTGCCAGCCTACTATGTAGAGCTATCCATGATTTATGTCATGGAAAGCAATGCTACGTCATTAGTGCAGACCTGTTACTCTGACCTTTCCTATGTCATCTATTGAGGAAGCTCCAAAGCTAGAATTAAAGCCTCTTCCAGCACATTTGTGCTATGATTATTTGGGGAACTCGTAAACATTTTCAGTAATTATCTCGTCCATCCTGACTAATGTACAAGAAGAAAAATTGCTCAGAGTACTTCGCGAGCATAAAAAGGCTATAGTGTGGACAATTGTTGACATCAAAGGAATCAGTCCATCATTTTGCATGCATAAAATTTTTTTGGAAGATGGACACCGCCCCAATGTTGAGCAGCAAAGGAGATTGAATCCTATCATGAAAGAAGTTGTGAAGAAGGAAGTAATTAAGTGGCTCAATGCAGGTATCATCTTTCCTATCTCTGACATCAGCTGGGTAAGCCCAGTGCAATGTGTGCCTAAAAGGGGAGGGATGATTGTGGTTGAGAATGAAAAACATGAACTAATATCTACTCGCAATGTGATGGGGTGATAGTTTGCATTGATTACAGAAAGCTCAACAAAGCAACCCGCAAGGACCATTTCCCACTTCCATTCATTGACCAAATGTTGGACAAATTAGCGGGGCATGAATATTACTACTTCCTTGATGGTTATTCGGGGTACAACCAGATCATCATATGCCCCGAGGATCAGGAGAATACCATTTTTACTTGTCCTTATGGCACTTTCGCCTTCAAGCGAATGCTGTTTGATCTTTATAATGCACCAGCCACTTTCCAGAGATGCATGATGGCTATTTTCATTGATATGGTGGAAATATTATGGAAGTTTTTATGGATGATTTTTTAGTATTTGGGTCTTCTTATGATGATTGTTTGAAGAATTTGAGCAATGTGTTGGCACATTGTGAAGAAACAAATCTGGTATTGAATTGGGAAAAGTGCCATTTTATGGTACACAAAGGCATCGTGTTGGGTCACAGAGTGTCTAGGAGTGGTATTGAAGTTGATAAAGCGAAGGTGGAGGCGATTGAAAAATTACCTCCACCCATTTCTGTGAAGGGTGTCCGGAGTTTCTTCGGACACGCGGGATTCTATCGGTGCTTTATTAAATATTTTTCTAAAATTGCTACTCCTTTGTGTAGGTTGCTTGAAAAAGATGTAACTTTTAATTTTGACGACGCCTACCTGAAAGCATTTGAAGAGCTCAGAAAGAAGTTGGTGGTTGCCCTCATTATTGCGGCACCTGATTGGTCCTTACCATTTGAGCTTATGTATGATGCAAGTGACCTTGCTATTGGGGCAGTGCTAGGCCAGAGGAAGGACAAAATATTTTATTACAACTACTATGCGAGTAAGACTCTTGATGATGCACAACTAAATTACACCACCACTGAAAAGGAGTTGTTAGTTGTGGTGTGGGCCTTTGAGAAATTTCGGGCATATTTGGTGGGAATAAAAGTCATAGTCCATACCGATTATGCAACAATCAGGTATCTATGTACAAAAAAAGAATCTAAGGCTATATTGATGCGCTGGGTTTTCTTGTTGCGGGAATTTGATGTGGAAATACGAGATCGAAAGGGCACAGAGAACCAAGTAGTTGACCATCTATCAAGGCTGGAAAATCACGATCACGTGGAGGAGGGTGGACAAATTAAAGAAGTATTTCCTGATGAGCAACATTTTGCTATCACCTAAGACCCTCTCCCATGGTATGCAGACTATGTGAATTAATTGGTGAGCGGGGTATTTGCTCCTGAAATAGAATCTGAGGCTAGAAAGAGGTTTTTACATGATGTGAACTTCTACTATTGGGATGAGCCATATTTGTACAATCAGTGTGTTGATCAAATAATGAGGAGATGCATACCAGAAAAAGGAGGTCGAACTAGTGTTGTACGATTGTCACGCATCACCCTATGGGGCCATCATGGAAGCGATAGAACAACTGCAAAGGTATTATAATCTAGGTTATTTTGGCTAACATTATTCAAGGATGCCCATGCATTTGTTAAGAAGTGTGACCAGTGTCAGAGAACAGGAACAATCACAAAGAGGTATGAGATGCCTTTGAATAACATCCTGGAGGTCGAGATTTTTGATGTATGGGGAATAGATTTTATGGGACCATTCCCATTTTCCAGAGGAAATAAATACATTTTGCTAGTAGTTGACTACGTGTCAAAATGGGTAGAGGTGATTGCATTGCCAACAAATGATGCCATGGTGGTAGCTGCGTTTGTGAAAAAGAACATATTTTCAAGGTTTGGGACTCCACGTGCTTTGATAAATGATAAAGGGACACACTTTTGCAATCGGTTGTTGAATAACCTTCTAGCTAAATATGGAGTCCGCCATAGAGTTATGACGGCATATCATCACCAAACAAGTATACAAGCGGAGGTGTCAAACAGAGAAATAAAGCAAATCTTAGAGAAAACGGTGAGTGTGAATAGGAAGGATTGGTCTGCAAAGTTAGATGATGCCTTGTGGGAATATAGAACTGCATACAAAACACCAATTGGGGCGTCGCCTTATAAGCTTGTTTATGGGAAGGCGTGTCACTTGCCTGTTGAACTTGAACACAAAGTGTATTGGGCCATTAAAAAGTTAAATATGGACTTTGAAGTCGTGGGCGAGAAAAGGCTCTTGTAGTTGAATGAATTAGATGAGTTCAGGCTGCAATCTTATGAAAATGCTGCGCTTTACAAAGTAAAGACAAAGAGATGGCATGACAAGCATATCAGGTCGCGTCAATTCAAGCCAGGCCAACAGGTATTATTGTTCAGTTCTAGGCTAAGGCTATTTCCTAGGAAGTTAAAATCAAGATGGTCAGGCCCAATTGAGGTGGTGAGAGTCACTCCTTATGGTGCAATTGAGTTGCACGTGTTAAATGGTGAGAGAAAATTTTTAGTGAATGGACACAGAGTAAAGCACTATTGGGAAGGAATAATTGATCGTGAGAAGACCAAAGTTGTACTCGCTGATGAGTAAGCGAGGCCATGCGTCGTGCCGCGGCGTTAAATCAGGCGCTTGTTTGGAGGCAACCCAATTTTTATTGCTTTCATAGTTTAGCTTCTTAACTTTTTAGTTAGAGTAGAATAGAGTTTGCATTTCCTTTGTAGGTATAGAAATTCTATGTAGAATGGTGTGGGACATGAAAATTGGGTATATAAAAGGCTCGGGGGATCGGGATGTTATATTCAAAAAAACAAACACGCCCAGGTCAGTGCCCTACACTGCCTGCGGTGCTTAAGACAGTATGTTCGAAACCCTCAGCGCCAGGCATAGCGTGGAGCGCTGAGCTGGGGGTGGTTAGGTTGCTATGGAAAGCAAGGGAATAGAAAAGTCCTCCACCACTGCCCCTGCGCCCAAAGAGCGCAAGAAAGGAGAAGGATCCTCGAGGCACGCTAAAGGAAAATAAGTTGCCGAGGGATCACAACAGGCACCATTGCAACGGCGACCTCACTTGAATTTAAGTACTGATGAGGCTATTTCATGGCATAGGGATTTCGTGCCCTCTGGGCGGTACATTTTGGAAATGGGGATTAATGTAAAAACGTTAGAGAGAAACTTCCCACATGTACTTGGCCGGTTGCGTGCACTGAACATGAACAAACTCATAGAATGCCACGGGCATGCAAATTTGAGCATGGTTCGGGAACTGTACTCCAACTGGGATACAAACTTGTTCAGGTCACATGTACGTGGCAAGGACGTGCCACTGGATAGGAGGTCCTTATGTGCATTTTTAGGGCTTGAGAATGCTGACCCGAGGAGGCTCCAGAAGTTTGTCTGAAGCCCAAACTACACAAGGATACATCACACTCTTTGTGGCGTCGATTCAAATGCCAAGTGGACCAGAAAGCAAGGCGATATTCACCTTCATATGGTTCGCTATGATTTCAACAAGACTGCCAAAGTGTGGCAGAATTTTGTGCAAGCCAGACTCATGCCCGTGGAGCACAACAACGACTGCACTCGAGCTCGAGTGTGTGTCATATTCTTTTTGATGACTGGCATACCCATTAATACGGGTGAGATCATGCTCGGTGAGATGGCCCGCACGCGATTTGGGCTGCAGATTAGAAGGTTCTTCTTCGGCAACTTGCTCACGCAATATATGTTTTCCCGAGGGGTGGCGAAGTACCCAGGGTATGATGAGGTGGTGTAGGTGCCTACAGGACTGTTGGACATCACATCCTTGTTGGAGACGTCATCTAAGCTCACTCAGGCAGCACGGAACGAAAGAGGCGAGAACTTCCACAGGTACCTCTATAACTCTTTAAATTTACTCATGAGAAGGGTTAGTATTTCAGATGAGGAGCGTATGCATTTACACAATGACTTGTTGAGCTCATCCAAGGAGATGTTGGGGATTGCACCTGGCAGCCCAGTTCACTCGTCGGAGGACGCAAATACTATCAAGGGCTCAGACACAGAGGATGAGGTAGGTGATGATGTTACGGGGCCCCTGGCTTTGGTGCCTCTAGGACCTGATGATGATGTACCCGGAGCTACAGATGGAGGGCATGCTGAGGAGGAGGACTCCGATCGACAGGGAGTTTTCTTTTCACCCTACTCTATTTTATATTTTTATATGCATTGGGGACTATGCATAATATAAGTGTAGGGTGGGAGGAATACTACTTGTGATGTACTTGTATAAATGATATCTAGTTTTAGTCTAGTTTGTTTTAGAATATATATATATATATATATATATATATATATATATATATATA
>AWOL01S0027656.1:3408-48488 GCA_000715115.1 Nicotiana otophora | reverse complement strand
AAGTTTTTTTTTTTTTTGGATAGTTAGATAGTATCCCTTGGTTTTTCTTTGGGCGCCGGTTCTTTTCCAAGGGTGTAGCTCAAATCGGGTACTTAATTATTTTAGAGTAGGTTAGGAAGACTACTGAGTTGCTCTGAGCTACTTAGTGACATGTTTGGTGCTGGCACATTAGGCTATGACATACATTCTATCTTCCCGTGTATTTAGTTTGAATTGTGACACCTAAGTAAAGTAAATAGCCTATTTTGTGATTTTGTTTTCTCAATTGTTTGACTTGTATGCCACATAGTGCATATTGCTTGAATTTTTCCAATTATGTGTGCTTGCTTGACTTGAGAGTTGAACAGAACCGTCTTGATTGAGTCATGTGCAATTTGTGTGAGAGGAGTTGTGATCTTCTGTGCTATCCTGCATAGTCTAAAACTTGCCCCGTGTGTTAATCGAAGCGAAATTGTTAAGTTGTGCTAATCTAAGAGATGACGTAGACGTTTCTTGCTTGATCATAGATGTACTTGTCACATAAAAATAAAATTTTCCGTTGCTAGCCCCCTCGGGCCTATAGACCTTTCTTTTGGCACCCACATTATAAGCCTTACCCCTATTTTGTTCTTAATTTGAGATTGTTGAACCTTTACCTCCTAAGGCACTTAGTCGCTAAAAGAAGTAAAGTGAGAGATTTGGGGAGTAGCTTTCGAGTGGAACCATGGAAGGGCTCTTTGGTGCACTAAAGTTGACATCAAAAGTCACTAGCCGATGAACTTTAATGTATGGAGTGTGTGAAGAAAAAAAAAAGAGAAAGAAAAAGAAAAATTGCAAGAAAGGAGAAAAAAATGATAGTCAAAGTATATAGAAAAATATGCACCTCCAAATCTTATTAATTTGTGCTAGTGGGAGTATAGAAGTGCTTAATGAAAGTAAGGATTATGTTGTGTATGGGTTGTGGAAAGTGAATTGGTTGAGAAGAATATGTGCTCGAATTGTGAGTGTAGTGTATTAAAGTGCTTAGGAGGGTTAGTCACTATTTCTAAATGTATCATACCCGTCCCTTGGCCTACATTACAACCTTAAAGTACTAACTGGTCCTAGATTTGGCTATCTTAGATTAGTAGAGATGTATACTACGGGCAAGCTTATGGTACGACCACGGGATGCATATGAATTCTTTGTGAGAATGAGCGAATTTTGTTCAATTGTGTGATGTCCTTAATTTATACTCAAAAGCATATTTGAATGAGTGGACTAGTTTATATTCACTCTTTTGTTTGTTGGTGAGGGCACATGATCTCATGAATGATTGGTAATGTTGTAAACTTTTCTTGCTGGGTGAGTGCATGCGTTGAGGGTGCTTATTGGTAACAAGTCGATTTTTGAGGTTGGGTGGTTACAAATAGGTTGTTGGAATTGATTGAATTGACATGTTATACTTGGGCAGGATTAAAACGGCAAGAATGTGATATTTGGTATGTTCATGCTTGATTGACGGTATTGATCATAGTCAAGGGTAGAGTATATGGTTAAAAGCTGAAGTGCTCCTCTATAGTTGAGATTTGTACGTAGTTGAGGGTACATTTGATAGTCTCATTGCTCGAGGACGAGCAAGAGTCTAAGTGTGAGGTGTTGATATTTAGCTTAAAATATATATATTTATATGTATATCGCCTCATATTTTACTCTTGTTTCGTGGATTAAGGATGTAAAGTGTGTTGATTTATATTAATTCGATGTGTTTTTATGTGTAGAAATCATCCGCAAGCAATTGGGGGCGAAAGGTGCGAGATTAGAGCCGAAACGGACGAAAAAGGGGAAAGGGGCATTTCCAGCGCCATAGGCAACGCCCCACGCTACTTGTGGCGCCCCAAACAGAATGAGCAATGCGCCAGGGACGGCGCCTAGCGCTGGGCTGGACGCTGGTGACGGGATTTCTATACTACTTTTCCCAGGACAAGGTTATTTCGGCCCTAAACCTATCCAACACGTATAAAAGCAAGACTAAACTTATTTTTAGAGAGGGGACGCCACTTTGAAGGGGGAATACACACGAGAAACATTCGGGAGCGAAGAGATCTCAGTTTTCTTCATCTTTTCTTAGTATTTTCAATTATCCAACACTTCTGAAATTGTCAGCTATTATCATGAGTGGCTAAAACTCATAGTTCTGGGGCTGTGATTTAGTCATTAATATTGTTATTTAACGTTGACTTAACCTTGATTATAATTCACTAATATATGATTGTTTCTTCAATTCTGTGATTAATTGCTTAGTTATTTGGCAGCAGTTAGGTTCTATTTACTATCTATGTTGTGCTTGGGGAAGCCATGTTTAGATTAGAAAAGAATTGAAGAGAGCGTGATCTTAACTCTTAGGGGGGGAAGGGGGGATTTGTGGTTAGGATATGAGTATATCTAGTCACCTTGCTTAATTAAATATCGTAATCTTAATGCGTTCTTAATAGATTGATTTCATAGGAATATATGCGTTAATCTATTTTGAATAGGTGAGTAGTACTTCGGGAGAAGGCTATGAGAGCAATTATCGATTAATTAGCAACCATGAATGAATTGTATGAAAGGGAGAGTTAACTAGAACACAATATGATTGGTGAATCGATCACAACCCTAGAATATTTGTCTCTATTGAATACATAACAATCATTTTACTGCTTGATAATTTAGTATTACTCAAAATTATAGTTTAGTATAATCACATTCTTGAACTCGAATTTGGCTTGACTGAATAACAATCTTGGTGAATTTAGTGGGTAGTTGATACAAGTCTCTGTGGCTTCGACACTCGACTTATCATTTTATTACTTGTACGACCACGTATACTTGCGTGTGCGTTTGGGAGCATCAATAGTACTAGATCTCAATAATTTTGTTGAATGATAAATTTGTTCCAAATGGCGGTAGCTACCAACAAGTGATCAGTAATCTTTGAATGTTTAAGAAATGTATGGCAGGGAAATTGGCCGTTAGGGTTGGCACCTTGATGGTTATGTGAAAGAGCAAGATTGATATATATATTTCCTTTATAAGATTTTGTTACAAGATGTGACTTCCTTTACAAGATTTACCTTTTCTTATTTGATCCTGCTTTTCCATCTTTGGCTCTAGTCTTACCAAAATCTAACTTGCTTTATTAATTATTAATTAGTTTTAAAAAAAAACTACCCTGCTCATGAGAAAGGGTTTTTTTTATTTACTTACCGCCCCTTTTGCTCGCTCTTCAATCTCCATGAACTGAAAGCTAGGATAAGGAAGATGTATTTAATTCAATAGTATTGTTTATGTATTTCTTTGTCTTAACGTGCTCTTCTTGGATCTATTACAATTTTATTCTCAAGTACTAGCAATATCATCTTTAAAACTATTGAAAGTATCAATTTTAGTTTCAAATGCTATGTTGTTAATTACGTCGAGTTAGTATTAATAATCAATTCCGGATTAGTTCGAATGAGTTATTTAAGGTCCTACAGAATTAGAATCATTCCTAAAAAATTAATCAGAAAAAAAAAATGTGGTGGAGGAGATGTTGTTATGAGACAATCATGCGCGATTGATATTTCACTTTCCTATCTTTTGCAACTGTGGTGGACCGACAATGACCACTCACATCCCTCCCTTTTCCTCATAATGAAAAATAAATTACTTATTTCTTCTCTTGGAGATAAAACAAAGGTCTATCACTTGGTGGTTCACATGTCATAAGATATTCTTTTCACTACCAAAGAATGTAGTCGAATATTGTTTGGATCGGAATATTCTTAATCAAAAGTTTCGAGTTAGATCGAAGAATTTTGAAACAGAGAACTCTTTGTTTTAGGTAGACCTAAATTAGTTAAATCAATATGTTTTCCATTACTGAATAGCTAAACCAAAAAAGAAAAAGTTTAACAAAGAAATTAAATAATAGCATAAAGTTGGTAGACTGGATCATGAGAGGGTGGCCTACTTGCCTGGTATGAGCATAGGAACACAGCTTAGCAAACATGTGCACCTTGCTTGCAACTTAAACAATGTGAAGGCCCAATGTTACGTACTTTCTTTCACCATATGTTTCCTTATTAATTGGTAAAAAAACGTTTGGTTCAAAATACGACTTAATTCATTTTAATTCCTTTGTTCACAGACAGATTGCCACCGGGGACGGATGCACACTTAACGAAGCGGTGTCACACGATACCGTTTCGTAAATTTTTTTTACTAAATATATATATATTAATACTGTGAGGAAACGAATAAGTAGAAAATAATAACATCACTTAGACATAAATTGTGTTTTGATATGATAGTTATGTGGTTGATTTTGCTTTAAGATGCAACAAAACCAACCCCTAATTGCCACTGCCTTCTCTCCCCCTTCATTCCTTTGAAAATTGATAATTGAATGTAATTTCACTTATTTTCCAATGTAATAGGAGTAATAGAAATGAGAATCAATAACATATTTGGAAAAACAAAAGAAGACGTTGCAGTCCTCGCCAAAATCAGGGGTCTTTAGGATTACTCCAAAAAAGAGACTACATATACATGAACAACAGTATCACGAGTTCATATCATTATTAATTAGCTGGTAAAAACTTATCCGCATATACCAATCTAATTAGCTTTTTTAGCACTGCCTAGTGTAACTTTTTTACCTTATATTTATGTGAGACAGGCATCTCTTTAATGGATTGTTACTGAAATCTCTATAAAGGTTCCAATAGATAAGGGATTTATGAATAATCTTGGCCTTTGTTTCTTAATACAGTAAAGTTATTCATCTTCTTTTAATTACTCTTAAGGTGATCAACTTTATTTAACTATGACCTTTGCAAGATCATGTTTTCTCATTTAACTAGATGAGGACTCTACTATGCTTTCAATTTTATAAAGTAGCATGGACTAATACAGAGTGCTATACTGGTGACTTTAATCACATGGTGTAACTGCAGCAATTAATTTAGTAGAGTGCTATACTGGTAACTTTAATAGGAAAACTGTAAATAATTTTCTTTGACCTTATTTGGACTTAGCTAGTAGCTACGATCTATCAAAATTAAAAAATTCCCCAGCCAAAATTAATTGCTGCAGTTACACCATGTGATTGATTTTCGGTTAGGTACATCATATGTTTGTTAGGTAGTTTGGAGTATTACATGCAAAGATCTTTTTGCGGCCAAATGCACACGCAAGTATACGCGATCGTCAAGTAATAAAGTGATAAGATAGAGTGTCGAACCCACGAGGACTTGTTATCAACTATTAACTAAATTAGACTAACCTAATTATCTAAACAAGAATTGAACCCAAAAGTAGTGATGCTAAAGTAATTAAACTAAAAAGAAAATAAATAATAAACTCTGAACAAAGGAAGATTTTTATGTTATCAATGTAATGAAAACGATCCAGGGTTATGGGCTATCTAACATTCTTATTGTATTTTTCAATTGAATTGACTTACTAATTCATCTAGCTTATTGGTTGACAGGTTTAATATTGCTCATAAGAATCTGTCGAGTTCTTACTCGCCAATTCAAGTTAACCTAACGCTTATATGTCTATGGAGTTAGAACTAGCAAGAACGCATTATGTACATCAACCAAGCAAGGCAATTAGGTATATGTCTATCCTAACCATGAATCTGTTCCCCGATGCCCAGGTTCAAGAACTTGCTCTACTTAATCCTATGTGCAACTTTCAAGTAAAATTCTAGATTCGTAGATAGTATTTAATTGGTGATCAAGCAATTAAATAATTAAGCGCAAGATTGAATAAACAAACCAATATGATAAATCAAGAAAGCAAAATCAATGTCCGAATAACAATAGTCATGAAAGAACCACAACCCTAGAACGTAAAGTTTAGCTCCACATAGACATGGTAGCCAAACAACAAATCATATAAAGAAACATAAAAATTACTAAGTTTNNGCAAGATTGAATAAATAAACTAATATGATAAATCAAGAAGGCAAAATCAATATCCGAATAACAATAGTCATGAAAGAACCACAACCCTAGAACGTAAAGTTTAGCTCCACATAGACATGGTAGCCAAACAACAAATCATATAAAGAAACATAAAAATTACTAAGTTTAGTATAAGAAAGATGAAACTCGGTCTCCACTGCAGCTCTGTGCTCTCCCCTTGTCAAAAGTTACTCTCAAAAATGCTTTCCTCCCTCCAAAATAGGTTTAGGACCCCTTTTATACGAATTGGGGGTGTACAGGACCGAAATAACTAAGTCCCGGATGAAATAGGACAAGTCCCGCCTTCAGCGTCCAGGGCAGTGCGAGGCGCTGGCCCTGGCGCAGAAACTAATGCCCGTTTGGACATAAAAAAAAATCACTTTTTCCAAAAAAAATTTACTTTTTTTCGAAATCAGCGTTTGGCCATAAAATTTTCAATTTTCACTTGAAAATGAATTTTGGAATTTTTCGAAAATTTAAAAAACTCCAAAAAATTATTTTTCAAAATTTTCACTCATATCACTCACAAAACTTCAAAAACAACCCAAATATTCATGTCCAAATACAACTCTAATTTTCACATACCATTTTCACTTAGAAAATTTTTTTCCCTTTTTTTTTGAAATTTTACATTTCTTATGTCCAAACGCCCTCTAAATCTTTGCCTTCAAATTCCTTTGTGTTTCGCTGCTTGAATTCATTCCTTGCCTAACTTTTCCATTCTTTGTGTACTTGTAACCAAACTTTGACGCCTTCCATTATTAAAATTTCAATTTGTCTTTTCCAATCACATTTTTAGTTTGCTTAATTTAACTCTTGTAGTGATTCTCCAATTTGAGAACAAAGAGTTCCACATTCAATTCTTTAACTAAAGTCTCCACTGCCTCAAATTTTAATTACGTTGCCATGCATAATTAACTTTTACTTCTTCATTTTTCTCCAAATTTCATCTTCAAAGTACTTACATTATCCATTAAAACTCAAATAAATATAAAACCCCATAATCAAGCTAAGTTGGGCATATTCAATATCAAATATAACCAAAAAAAGGGTAAAATGCGAGTAAATTAATATCGAAACATATGAAAATATGCCCAACATCAGATCCCAAGCACGATTTTCCGTTTTGTTTACCCAAAAAGTGTCAAATGAAGACAAAGTGAAAATAATGGTGAAAATATGAAACTCCTAAATTCGAAGACATTCACATGTTTATTTGATCTTATATATAACCCGTACATTTATTTGTTAGTCTTATATTTTACAAGTAAAAATAATGTATAACTTGCATCGTTTCTTAATGAAGACTTTGAATGTCCAAATTTTAACTGTGCTATTCTGGTATAAAGTTAATGAACTTGTAATCAAAAGAATTCGAGTTGTCCAAGGCCGGTAGAAACTCATAACAAAACCAATTCGAGATGAGAAGAATGTTGCTCAAATTTTAGTAAAGCATAAAGAATTTTTGGACTTTGGGTGTGTTTGGTACGAACGAAAATGTTTTTCATGTTAAAATGTTTTCCTAGAAAATGTTATTCATGGAAAATCAATGACTTTATTACTTATTTTTCCTTGTTTGGTTAGTGAATGAAAAATATTTTCCGAAAAATATTTTCTAGTGCTTGGTTAGAGAGTAGAAAATATTTTTTAGGAAAATAATTTTTTGTGCTACTCTCCTCATTTCCCATCCCCCAAGTCCTTATGTTTCATGTGCTCCCCCCCTCCCCCCAAATACCCAATATTTTCATGACTCTATTTTCTTCAAGAATTTAATTATTATTCAAAAAATTCATACAAACCCAAAGAAACTAATGTGTTGCTTTACTTTTTTTTACGCAAAACTAACATTGAAATTTATGCTCCATGAAAATAAAGTACTCATTTTGTTGAAATGAAAGAAAATACTTTTTTCTACATCATGAAAAGAAAATACTCTTTTTGTTGCAATAAAAGAAAATACTCATTTTGTTGAATGAAAGAAAATATTTGTTCTACATCATGAAAAGAAAATACTTTTTTTGTTGCAATAAAAAAAAATACTTTTTACTATATCATATTATTGAAATAAAAGAAAATACTTTTTACTACATCATTTTATTAAAGTGAAAGAAAATATTTTTTTTCTACGTCATGAAAAGAAAGTGCTTTTTTTGTTAATACGAAAAAAAAATTATATCATGAAAAGAAAATACTCATTTGTTGAAATGAAAAAAAAACTCTATCTATAACATGAAAAGAAAGTACTATTAATAATATTTCTATTTAGGGTGGGGTGGGGTGAGGTGTGGGGTGGGTTCGTGGGGATGGGAAATGGGGGAAGGTTGGAAAAAAGTTTTGAAAAATGTTTTTCAAATTGGAGGAAAATATTTAAGTCAACCAAATATGGAAAAATTGAAAAATATTTTCGGGAAAATATTTTCCACATACCAAACACACCCTTTATCTTCATTATTTGAATTAGTAAAATATTGTATATACTATTAGATCTAGTTCAATTATTTCTATATATCGATAGTGTAAATATTTCATTATTTGGAAAACTGAAACAAAAAGTTGAAAAGATAGTTGTGACTTGTGAAAAAAAAAAGAAAAAACAATGCAAAAGACTATCTGAGGAAGTAGTAAACACAAAACACAAGTAAAACCTCATTTAATTATGAGCACCAAAGTGATCCATACCCTTAACTTTTACGACATCTTAAAATATATATATTGGCTCAACTTCCCCACTCTTCTCACTCTACTCTTTAGTTTTCTTCCTTAGCCTTTCCCATTTGACCATTTCCTTCACCTCTCTCATCAACAATACAATATGCCAAGAAATACACTTGGAACAAACCTTAATCTTTGTTTTACTAAACTCAAACGTCCATTGCCACTACAATCCCCCGACCTTAATAATGAACATCAACAAGATCATAGTATGCATTTTTGCAACTCTATCAAAAATTTTAACTCCCTTTACGACTTATCATTAGACTGCAATTCCAATCCCACATCGTCGTCTACCTATTCCACCACAATCTCCGATGAATACGATTGTATTTCGGAATTAGCCACTGTTCCCGATTTAGCCACTGTTTATGCCTCCCAACGTTTCTTTTTTGCATCACCTGGCCATTCCAACTCTATCATTGACTCATCATCACCATCGTCCATGTCATCTTCTTTGGCATCAACTTCATCGTCGGTAGAACCGCCGGAATCCGACACCGTTATCGACGGCAGCATTGCAATTCCGACGTACTCGCCGGACCCGTATTTGGATTTCCGACGATCAATGCAAGAAATGGTGGAGGCGCGTGAGTTGAGTGATATAAGAGACAATTGGGATTCGTTACATGAGCTTCTCATGTGTTATCTTACATTAAATCCGAAGAGTACACACAAGTACATAATTGGTGCATTTGCCGACCTTATTGTCTGCCTCGTGTCATCAAAATGTAATTGCCCAAAATCACATTTAGATCCATTGGCCGGCAGCACAAGTAAGTCGTCCTGTTCACAAAAATGCATTCTTGATTACAAGATTAATCCTAGTGAATAATTTATTTGAGTAATTCGATATTGTACAATGTACTCAGTAAAATAATCGAGATGTACTCTTTATAAAAAATTATTAGCAGTAAGCATTTTGCATAATTTTGGGCAGCGCAGTTGATGAACATGTACATTATGGTGGAGATATTAATTTGGTCCCCTCCTAAACAGCTGTTGTCTTGAATAGTATGAATCCAAGCTTCTTTTATCATCCTTTTTCAGTATCTTGTCTCTGTTGGAGTATTTGTTTTTTTCCAGCTTTTCCAGATCCTAATGCGGAAGTCACTTGCAACGAAAGTACTTCCTCGAATATCCCTTACTATTTTTTGACTATTTTTAATTTAAGTTTCATCACCTTCCATATAAAAAAAAATTGTATTATCAGATTACATTTACTTGTTGTAGCAAATAATCTACCTTGGTTTCAAGATTATCTATATTTTGTATAACTTGATAATTTCTTTACACTAATGGGTCGTTTTGAAGGAGGCATTTTTTCAACTTGTGTATTACTAATGCAAGTATTAGTTATACAACCTATTTAGTATTATTTTATGTATTAGCAATACCCAAGGCTATTAATGCATGCATTTTTGTAAACAACTAATTATTCTTAAATTCCCTTAAAGTTAAAGAATATGGAGAGCATTTTTGTAAACAACTAATTTTCTTACAAATTATGCAATGCATTTTAATTTTTAATACACCATACCAAATAGTGGATAAGTAATAATTATTGCATTACTAATTCTTACATTATTAATACACTTTATTCGACACTATTTTTATATACCCTACAAACTGTTGGATTTTGCATTTGTTACTGCTACTGTTTTCTAGAATAATTAGTTGTTTAGTTTTAAGAGGAGTCTGCTAGAAGATTCAGAATTTTAATTATAGTAAGAGTTTAGTAATTTAGTTGTAGGAGGAGTCTATTACTTTATTTATTTGGCTATTTAAAGCCCTATGATTAATAAAATTTGAGAGACAGTTTTTCAATCCTATTTTCAACCTTCTTGCTGCTTGCATATTTTTTCTAAAATCCATAACAGTGGCATCAAAGCCTCCATTGATCTTGACGGATCTCTGAATTCGCTGAAAAACAATAAATTTCAACCACTTTTAAACCATACGCATTTTTACCCGTACCGATTTTTAATCAAATTTTTAATAATGGCAAGCAGCGGTCTCTCTTTGAATACCCCACAAACTTTCACTGGTGAAAACTATCAGATTTGGTCAGTGAAGATGAAATCTTATCTTGAACCTTATGATCTATGGGAAGTTGTAATGGAAGACAAATTTATACAACCACTCCCTGCAAATCCTACCCTTGCCCAAATCAAAACTCATTCAGACGAGAAAATCAAAAAATACAAAGCCAAAACTATAATTCAAAATTCAGTTGAAGATTCAATCTTCTCTAAAATCATTGCATGTGAGACAACAAAAGAAACTTGGGAAACACTCAAACAGGAGTATCAAGGAAGTGAACGAGACACACAAAATCAGATTTTAAATTTGAAAAGAGATTTGGAATCTCTTAGAATGCAAGATGATGAGACCATCGCTAAGTATTCTGACCGAATTTCTTTAATTGTCAATAAAATCAAGTTACTTGGCGAGAATTTTAAAGATGACAGGATAGTTGAAAAAATTCTTGTGACAATTCCCGAGAGATTTGAATCCAAAATTTTCTCTCTGGAAGAGTTTAAAGATCTCTCTACCATCTCTGTTGCAGAATTAATAAGTGCTCATCAAGCACAAAAGCAAAGAAGGGCCTTCAGATAAGACAAAGTTACTGAGGATTTTTTTTATGCGGAACACCAAAAAGAAAAAGTCAATTATCCTTATTGCAAAAAAAATATACTTAGAAAAATTTTGATGATGGAGACTTGATGCATTATTGGAAATTACAAACAAAAAAGTCATGTTATAAATGTGTGCAAGTTCAAAAATGTTCATGCACAAGCACTAATAGCAGAAGAAAGAATTGAAATGACCTTCTTTAGACTACAGCAACAAAAGCAAGGAGGAGTGTTGGATTTTGCATCTGTTACTGCTACTGTTTTCTAGAATAATTAGTTGTTTAGTTTTAGGAGGAATCTGCTAAAAGATTCAGAATTTTAATTATAGTAAGAGTTTAGTAATTTAGTTGTAGGAGGAGTCTACTATTTTATTTATGTGACTATTTAAAGCCTTATGTTTAATAAAATTTTAAAGATAATTTTTCAATCCTAATTTCAACCTTCTTGCTGCTAGCATATTTTTTGTAAAATCCATAACACAAACGATCCCTAATAATGCATATAACTTATAGTATTCTTTTTAATTTTTGAACTAGTCTTTTGGAAATGGCAGAAGCTTAGGTTCAGTAGCCGCTAGTAGGGTGGAGCTTCCTCTGCAGTGCTATATGCTTTCCTTTTTACTAGGCTTCTTTATGGCAGAGGACAGAGTCCCAAAAGCTTTCTGCTTTTCTTTTTCGGGTATTGTAATTTTGCAGTTGTAGCCCAACATGCAAACCCAAGAATTACCGACTAGTTAACCCTTAGTAATGAAGAAATTTTTCTTTCGACCTACTTTTATATTAAATGAGTTTCAATAAGTCATACTATTAACTACAAAATGGAGTAACTAAAATTAAATATAAGATGGATTAGAAGGAGCATCTCATACTTGTGTTAGTTGCTACACCAATAAATGAAAGATGTGTTCTTCCTACAGATTTATCACTTAATCACAGTTAAAACTATGTATTTTTACCTTAATTTACAATTATAAAGGTATAATATATTAATCGACAAGATAGAATGTATTATCGCTTTTAAGTACTCTTTATTCACTTTTACTTGGCACATTTTATTTTTCATGCCCTTTAAGAAATAATAAATAAAGTATAAATTTTATTATGATACTCATATTAATTTATGTATATTTTATTAGATTTAAGAAAATAATTTGAAATGAATAATAAATAAAAAAAATTATATTCTTGCGATAAGTAAAAATAAAAATTTATTTTATAAGGTTAGTAACCTGTAACCCCCTCCAGAACTTGAAACTAGGAGGTATCTAGCTGGTTACACCTTAAACGGTCAATTAGTCTGTTGTGCTTCTTGAGACGTGTCACTTTTACAAAGAACTTAAGATTTCGAGATTCTAATATTTCTTCCTTTTCTTTTACGTTTCTTCTTGTTCTTTTCTTTTGTCGTGGAGAAAGTGTTACTCCTATAAAAAGTCACATTTCTATTAAGGGATCATTTGGTTATACATGCTAGTTATGAATAATATTGCATAAGATTATTTATGCCGTAACTAACAATACAGAAATGGTTACGCGATGACTAAGAATAATGTAAGGATTGTTATGCGAAAATATTATTCTTATTCATGTAATGTTAATACATACATTCTTATCTCATAGTGTAATTAAATAGCAAATTCTCGCACAACTTAGATTATTAGCAACGTGAAATTTAATGAGGTCAACAATGCTATATTAAGTTTTGCAGCATTATTTGGCGTGACCAATTAAATATTGTATACTCCTATTATGAATTATATTCTGAAATCATTTTTGTTAATAAAGGAAAACAAACGACCCCTAAGTAAGACGAAACCACATCTTCTAGTCTAGGGATAATAAAGGAGTACAGCACATCAAGATGGCAACAAAACCTGTGGGCACACAATTTCTTTTAGAGTTCAAAATTATCTTTATCCGTTAAAGTTTCAAAAGAAAAGAAAATCATTCAAGTTTGTCTCTGGTGCAGTGATATATAATAGTAGTACTTAATTTGCTATCTACAACCGTACTATATATAAATACAGTGATTATTCTGACACCATGTTATATTAACCAGATGATTGCTTCATCAGTAATTTTTATATATTATATATTATGCCAAAACGGTGATAAATATATGGCATGCTTTGTTTCACAGAAACTTCATGCAAGCAAATATATATATATATATATGATTACAGATGAAGCCAAACTACCTTTGAATAAACTACTTGCAGCTTTAAGACAAAAAGCAGTAAATCTTTGTTTCGTTTTTCACTTTGATTTTTGCTGTTTGGGTGAAAACATTAAATAACACTGTTGCTCAGGATTCTGTCATGAGAATATATATGAGATACATCAGTAAAATACATGTGGTATTTTAATAGTTTAGTTCAGAGATGCCAATTTTGCCAGTGAAACATGACTTGGTTTCTGAACACAAGTTGGGTTATAATTGGTTTATAATTCCAATTATTAAATTGGCTTGGTGTTAGCACAGCAAGTCTCATGTGCTTCTTCCTTTTTTTTTTACATTTCTTATTTTCTTCCCTCTTCTGTCTGTTATTTTATTTTCTCCTTTGTATCTTTCGAAAGAGACTACCAGAAAAATTAGAAAATGAAGCTTATAGTCTTATTTGACGAAATAAATCTAATTTAATACTATAAAGAAGAAATTGGTTACAAAAAAGGGGGGGAAAGACTCAAGCATGCTAAATACTTTCTTTTTAGATTCCCACTTTTTGTTCAATGATAGACCAAATAAAGTACACATCACGGCCATAATCCTTCTGGCAAGTTTCAGCGATTCATCAAATCACCTTTTAGGATTTTATTATGAAACAAACATAGAAAAGGATGATTTTGTTCCATTGCTATTTGCTATGGCAAAGAGGTAGAAGGACGGATGATCTCGTCATAAGAAATTACGTTTAGAAACAAAAATGATAACTTCACTATTTATGTACGACAATATGTATGATTTCATGCAAAATAGTAGGATTAAGTGAAATCAAAAATAGGTGTATTAACACTACTTAAATAAGAATTGCGTAAAATCAAAGTCACTTTGCATTATAGATTTTTTTTTCAAACTAAAAATTTGACCAATGTGTACTGATCAGTAATGCTAATTCTGGAATCTAACATTAGAATATCGCATCAAATCCATGTATAAATTGCCGCATGTTTGATTCATCAACAGAACCCCTTAACGTATATGTGCAACAAAATAGAATCTGTTTGAATGTTAAATTGGTCTTTCTTTTTAACCTGCCATGAATATATATATATCTACAATTAAGCCGGAATTTATAGGACAAAATGTAGTAAAAAATACATTAAGATTCAAAGTTTTTTTTTCAAAAGAAGATCATAGGGCACTAGAACAGATATGTCCACCCCCTAGTGTTTTCAGTGGAAACTCTCCGCTCATGGACCAAAAGTGTAAATTTAGTTTCAAATCAAGTATATATAAACATTCGCATTATTATTGTAGAGAGTGAGAAAATTCTTTCCAAGATTTAACATTGTATGGGCCAAAAATTATCTTTGATATGATTAAAGCGAATCAGCATTAAGAGGGCCTTCATGAGCTGCCATGTGTCACCGATATGACTTCGACAAAGGCATGCCCAAGGTCGAAGTGGTCCCTTAAGATATGAAGAGGGAGCCGATGAGTTATTCAAGGTCGAGGAGTCGAGCACTCACCGTAGACAGAGTAAATAACGGTTACTATTAGAGTGTTTATGTATATGTTCCCTGTAAATAGAAAAAAACATAACGATATGGAACATAAGATATTCACTTGTAAAAAAACGCATTGACTCTATAGAATCTGGCATTATTGCAAACATACAATATATAACAATCTAAACATTCGAAGGCTCATCAATCATTCATCATTAGAACATCAAATATCTCACCCTTTTCAGGTGATTCACACGTTCTTATTTACTTAAATGCTATTTATTATTATTTAATATTATCCCCTTCTTTTTGGGTCATTAAATACTGCTAGTGTTGTCTAACATTTATTGCTACTTGGATAATATACATATTATCTTACTACAATATTAATATTGACTCTATTTTATTAAATCAAATTGTCTAAGCCCAGATTTAAATTTTGGGTCAAACAAGCATAACAGAAGAGTTCTACATATAACAAGAATTTAGTACAGCAACCATGAGAACACCAGCTCGAAATAAAATGCCAATTAAGACAAAACAACTCACTTTCAATGAAAAGTGCAGTCATTTCAACTGACAGCAAAACACCAAATCCTCCTACGGACGATACTGGTAACAAACTAAAATTAAGCTTTGTTGCACCAAAAGTTACTAGAAGAAACAATCTACAAAATATAGACGGACGAAAGAAGATAAAAGAACACTACATCGTCAATTCCTAATGCAGCTTCAGCGGGTCCTCTACAGTTGAGCTGATGAAAATTTGAGAATAGGATAAGAGTTAGATGATTAACCTTGATGCCATTAATAAGACCATAGTAATGTTGAAGGAGGTTAAATACAGAAAAATAAATATGTATCAGTGAAAGAAAACCAAAGAAAAAAAAGAGGAGACAATCCAGCATTAAATAATCTAACTACATACAGCAGACGAAAAGTGAAGCCTATAACAGGGTAACAATGAGAACAAAACTCAAACATCAAATACATAGATGTTACTTAATGTAAAGCAGAAGCTTCACTGAATTATAGTTAAAACTTACTAGAGACTAATTTTTAGAAACAAATATCACTTTCAATCTTCTTTTGCATCTTTCTCAACAAACATATTATTTGGGTACTTCATTGACACCAATAAATTGTGCAAAAAGGTGGTTACCTAATAAATGCAACCAAAAGAGTTAAAACGACGCAAAATACATACCTCAAAACAGCTACGCCTAGATATAAACATCCCAATCCAGTCTGTCGGTCAGATTATCTTAATCAATACTCATTCTTTCGCTGCCATGTAGGAAATATCTACAACTTTCAACCAAAAAAGAGCTACTAAAAAAATATAGCACCGAATATGTTTACGTCCGTAATTACGTGGAGGAATATACACTTGGCTGTGTCAGTTGCTCAATTAAAGATCAAAATTAGCATGTTACATCTTCAAAAATCTACACAACGTACCTGCAATAGAAATTGAAATTCAGAGCTCAAGTTAAAACTTCAGGAATCAACAATCTGTTGGAACAACAGACTAGGCAACCCGAAACAGAATAACCATAACACTTAAAAGACTAAAAGAGCAAGTACCACAATGACATGCCACGGTCAGAAAAGCACATATTGACAATAGCCTAAATGATAGCAGTAATATTGACGACAAGTAAAATACATCTCTCAAAATCAACTTTGGTTTTGCTTGGTCACATCATAAAAGATGATGTTTTTTATCAAACTAACTTTTCAACATTGACATAGTATTTTCTTTCACTATCACTAATATAGTAGATAAGAAATGAATATCATAAACTAAGTATCTAATCAAACACCATGATATTAACTGAGACGGTTACAGCAAAACAAGATTTCTACCAGAAAACATCCAGCTCATTATTAAAAAGAAAAAATTATTTGATACTGTCTATCAAATTGCTTCATTCTTAAATGTTTGGGAGTTGCTTCAAGCCGATTAGTACAAAGCAACTACTACTTTTTTTGACGAAAGTACTAAGCAACTACTTCAATGCTAGGAAACAGCGGGGGCGGGGGGCTAAAGAAGAGAGATCTGGACATTGTGATCCAAGCCATCATGTGGACCACTTGGAGGGAGAGAAACTAAAGAGCCTTTCATGTCGTAAAGAGATTCTTCTAACATATTCCAGTAAATATGCCATTTGAAGTATACAGATATTCCGACAACAACAGCAATAACATACCCAGTGAAATCCCACAAGTGGGTCTAGGGAGGGTAGTATGTACACAGACCGTACCCCTACCTTGTGAAGGTAGAGAGATTGTTTTCCACAAACACTCAGCTCAAGGAAAGCATAAACCCAGGGTTCATGAGCATGTCGGGAAGGTAGATAATTGGATCACTGCAGAAAGGAACTCATCTTTGCAGAGCTCTATGTGGTATAAACTTTGTATACGGGTCGCTAACTTGTTAAATAGCTTAAAAATCAGGAAGCACAGATTCACCGGTTAAAACATGGCCACGAAGATCCCCTAAAACAGGAAAAGGAGACAAATAGAAAAAACTAAATCAACCATACATCATTGGCTTCTTAACAAATCCAAGTGTGACATTTTAGGGAAGGGAACAGTGCGAAGCCAATAGAAAATGAACTTACATATGGAGCACCCTTCTATTAGCACCACAGGGACATCGCAAGAACTCATACTACCTCAGGGCTCAAAATCAGACAACCCACTAGTATCAACAAGACTCCAGTTCCTCGGTGGATTTTGGGGGCAACCGAGCTACATCTTGGAGAGATTTTGAATCAAGGGACAATATATGAGCACCCACAGAAACTTCTTTATGGTCATTAAGGTTACTTCTCATGATTTCATTGGAAGTTTCTTGACTTGCCAAAGGAGAGTTCAAGGAGGACAAATCTGAGGTAGATGTTTTATCACAAATATAGCCATTAGGAACGGGTAGATCTAAACAACCCATAACATTTTCTATCTGATGAGAGTCCTTGGAAGTAGCTTTTAACGAACCAGTGGAATCACATATCAAATCAGACGTATCATTCAAGAAGCCATCAGCTACATCAAGACTTGGTTCTACACGTAAAATAGCACCTTTATCATCCTGGTTGAGTTTGACTTCAGAGAAAGCATCAGCATTGGACCCTGAAACACAATTTTTACTTTACTAATTCCAGCTCTCGAGCAAATATTGAAGCTGATTTGTTAGTTCAATGTAATAAAGCATCATGAGAAGCAAAGAACTTGAAAAGATAGATAGCATAGATAAGAAAGAGTGTGTGTGTGTGTGTGTGTGTGTGTATATATATCAGATACCTGTTGAAGTAACTTGGCCTTCACTAAACTGATCCTTCAATAGAGGCTTCTGTAACATATCCGTACCAGGGAACACCATCATACTCATATACTTCATCTCCTGTCTCTCTGATTTTTCAAGGGGTGTAAAACCAAAAACCTTTGTCCATGTCTCAATAAGTTCTGGTATAGCAGGTATAACCAGCCTCTCAACATCAAGAGAACAAAGAGCCTGACAAGAGGTAAAACCAAGAAAGACTTCAGCGAGGTGCTGAAGAGCAATTACAACACTTACGACTCCAGAGGACTACAAAACACATGTCGATTAATCAACTCCACATTTCCATACAAACAACATAGGATTCCATGCATGTAAGTTGATAACATTTGTAACATCTTGTGGTGTCACAAATGTAGCTGCTTCACCATTGTTCCTCTACCTAATGACACCAAATCTGTATTCTGTACTCCCGATTATATTTTTGGCCTTGTTGACTAAAAGGAAAACTTGAAATCTAGTTAGAAAGAGAAGACCAAGGGAGGAAGGAGACAGATAATGTTGGTATCATGTGCATGGTACCTTCACTAAGTTCTGGAGGATCTTACAGAATGACTCAACTTTCTAGGAATGGGTTCAAATGTAGAACTCAGACTCATACACTGGTTAAACAAGCACTGCCAATGTTCAGAAGTTCAAATTTGTAAAATCAATCAGCTTGATAGAAAAAGGTTTTGCTGCAAAGACTCATCGAAAGCTCTTAAACAGTAAAATTAATATACTCCCTCCATCACAGAAAATAAAGGTGTGTTCAAAATGCAAGGGTCAACATATCAAATTTTCAGAGTAAAGTTGATTTCTAGGGGTGGTATTAGGTTCAAACACGATTAAGGAGGTGAAGGGGTAACCCACAATGCTTAGGTGTGTAAGAGAGTTTAGGGACAAGGTTAGTGGTCAAATATGTTTTTTCCTTAAGATTAATATATCTATGAATCTTGAAATCACAAACAACAAAATTCAAACATAAAATGAAATAAACCCAAATCTCACATTTTCTAAGAGACTCAGGGACAAAACATCTTAGCTTCCAAAGGTATGAGCCAATACTCGTAAACGTTATACAAGAACAAGGCCCTTCTTAAAATTCTTTTACCTTTCATCTATAGATATATTTACCACCAGTAACTCAATTATGTCAGTCTATTGAAAGAATGGTAGAAGATTATACTTGTAGAGTATATAAAACCATCAAAAAATACTTCGAGTAGAGAGCACTAGAATGCAACTTGTCCTTCCTTTTTCTTTTTCTTTATTATGATAAGGAAAACTAGAATGCAACTTTAAAAACAAGAGCATCAAACTAGCTAATACATAATCATACCGTTTCAATTGCAGTGAGAAGCCGACGGCACATTCCTTGACGACGATACATATATCGTGTTCCAATAAATGGCATCTCAACAACCTGGTTCCCATGAATCCTATTTATAGAGTAGAATCATTTTGAGTTGGTATTATCACAATCCTTGAATACAAAAGAGAAGCAAAACCAAATAATACTAGATACCACATCTGCAAATTTTTCTAGCATCAATTAAGCACATGAAGAGATGGCCACATCATCAAATGCCAAATTGGAACATGTCAAAAGCATTAGGGCCGATAATCAAAAGTTAATCACCCTTATCGATGCAGCAGAGATATACAGAATCATGATCAGCACGAGTAACAAACAATCCAACAAAGACTAAGAAACTCAACTAATATTCACCTTATGGATGCAGCAGAGATAAGTTCATCACCCTTCTCCAGAATAACAGTATAGAACCCATGGTAGTTCATTCGCCTAAAGTTTGACCTGGTATCACAAGAGAAATCAAAGATAAGTTTCTTAATCAACTTATCTGAAAAAGATAAGTTTCTTAATCACCAGTGTACACCAAAACTGGAATCATTTAGTGTACAGTAAGAAACTGTAACATTAAAACAAAGACAACTTTTCAGAAGAACTACAGTACAAAAAGATGATATCAAAATTTGGAATTCATTGAAAAGGAAAAAGTAGCATTTTGAGTGAATGAAACTCAAAATAATCTCTGGTATTGATGTGTTTGGATGATTTGAGAAAACAAGAAAAATATAGAAGCTTTTAGCTTAAGCAGGACGACTACTAGTTGTTTTAAAGCCATCTGGACAAGAGGACTCAGTCATCTTTTTTTTTTTCTTTTGATAAGGTAAAAGTTTAAGAGGCTTCTGTAATCCAATAATCGACAAACACTTCATATCTGGAACTAAATGAAAATAACAAACTCTATACGGAATTCTTTAAATGACATTACTCCAACATACAATGCATGCATAGACAGCAATTATGCCTTCGCTTATAAAAAATCATCAGAACATTATGTTATCACAGCTTCAAAGATTCTCACCCACAGCTATAAACAACGCTCTGAATTATATTGATTTTACTTCGCTGGTCAACAATGGGCACAAAACACTCATCCATAACGGAGAAAGCAACAGCTAACTTGCAATTGCACTCAATTTCAACTGGATCATCACTCAAATTTATATCCCTGCCAAAATCACGATTTCGAAGAAGTGTCCAACAAAATCCTTCATCCATGTCATGCCTTACACCAAGAAGCATCTGCAGGCCCTCAAAAATCTGTTGAAGAACGTGTGAGATTATTTCACTGCATAGAAACTCATGTGTATGTGTATGAATAAATTGTACAGATATAGTTTAATATTAGGTCGGAGGAAGAAAGTTCTAGATAACATTCCAGCTTATGGCATGGTCTTGGATCAAGTGAGACCTCACCACTAGCTGTGAGATAAACATTATCTTAGTTGTAATGTACTCCACATAATAATTATACACCAGAGAATGGAGATGATTTGGCAACTTCTCTCTTCTGTTTTCACCAGATTACATTATAGCATGTGACAGATAAATGGAACTGAAAAACTTCTTCACGGCTAATTAATAATAATGTGATCTTGAAGTTGCAGAAACTGCAATGTATTTAAGTTGACAAGTGCAATACCTTCTGGCATCCCTTTCCGCAAAATGTTAGATCTTTAGAATCAAAATCCAGAGCATCGTCACCAGGGACACAAGGCAAATGGACTGCAAAAGTCAAAGCCAATATGTTCATATATTTCATCCAATACATTCTACAAATTTAGGGCAAAATATAACTAGAAAAAAGGGATTTGGAAATATACATTTTCCCTCACACAAATGGCATGTCAACAACTCAGAGACCAGCATGTCGTCCTGAACATCATTCTCTGAGGATTTTCTGACAAATGTCCCACAGAATTTGCATGAACAATAAACACATCGCCAATCTCCAGAAGGCAACTTCTGCAACACATTCAAAGATAGTAAGACATACTTCTGCTCAACGATTTTAGGAGTTAGTTGGGAGAGTTTATGAAAGCACCAGAGTTGCAACGTGTCTAGACTGACTATTGCTTTACCCAGTTGTCAAATAGGTGGTCCAGAAACTTCTGTAACCTGATTCTGACAAACATCATCCACTACTTAATTATACCGCCTAATTGAGGCAATACTATTTTTTTTATAGACCCAGATTGTGGCTGCGGAACAAAAAGTAAAGCCATATATCGGCTATCAAAGTTACAACTATCTTCTAGAACAAACAAAAGAATATGCAATATATTCCCATGGGCAGACCTCAACCTCTCTACCTATCCAAGAGCCAAACAGTGGTCATGACTCATTTCCCACCTTGCTCCATTGGTGAATCAAACCTCCAACCTCATGGAGGAAGGTGTAGGGTCCTTGTCACCAAGCTATCTCTCTGTGACTTCTAACTGCTTACACTTTTGACAGAAGTGTACAACAAGTAGCAAAAAGACAGATTTGCAATAACTTCTTGATGCCACAGGCTTTTGGCAGCTGGGATAATAAAGTAAAACTCTGAACCAACTTACTGGCTGCCAGATTTGTAGCTACTGTATCTGCCAGAATGGTGAATTTCTACCATAGGAAAGGTAACTTTTTTTATCTTTTGGTGTGGTGTGAAATGATTCCATTAAATGCCCATTACCAAATGGTTTTGACGAATAAACATACTTTTTGCTTCGGTATGTGTAAGGAATACATCATAAAGAATAATTTTGAAAAGAAAAAGATATCATGGACATATGATGTATTATATTCTAAAGAACTCGACAAGAGCACCTTTTACCTCCAACCTTGAGGTTGAGGGATCGAGTCACCAGGGGAGCAAGATGGAGAAGTTCCTAGGGAGGGGTAAAAAAATGAAAAATAAAATACAAATTCCAAAGCACTCCAAAATAAAGAAATTTACAGGTTCACATAAAGTTTATTAGTCTCAGAAATAATGAAATTTAGACACAAAAAATTCAAACAATCTATTTATGGTACTAGTAAACTCCAACTGCTTTATTTTCAATTGAAATTTGTCTGATTTTCCTGAATTTTTCAGCATTATCAATAGTGCATTTGAGGTGCATTTAAACCTTGAAGTGAGGCACAATGTTGATTGGTGCTTCCTCTCTTCAACAGAAACCAGCCAACCAGATGATTTTCTAAGTTAGGTTAATTAATTAAGCCCGTGGATAACCTATCCGACAAAGTAAAGCTTGCAAATTTTGTCTTGAGATAGGGTGACACTAAATGATAAATATAGCCAGCAGAACTATATATTGATTGTTACGGAAATTCTATGGATGAATACGTTAGTCAAAATTACAAATTTTAGTTCAAGAAAAGTAGTAAATTAATTTGTATCAAAATGGAAGTGACAATTGAATTTTATTTTTTAAAAAGCATATTATCTTACAATACCTTGGTGAATAACAATGAAGTATAAAGGGCAACCCGTGCACAAAGCATCATGCGCTCATGCAGGGTCTAAGGAAGGGCCACACCCAAGGAGTGTATGTAGACAGTTTACCCTAATGCAAGCATTAGTGGCTGCTTCCACAGCTTGAACCCGTGACCTATAGGTCACACGGAGACAACTTTACCGTTGCTCCAAGGCTCCCCTTCGAATAACAATGAAGCATATTATCTTAAAATTCATTGGTCAATAACAATGTGAATACACCATATCAGCAACACCATTGGCAATAACTCATGCACCTCAATAAGACTCAATAAGACTGAACAAAATGCACCTCAAAAGTCATTGTTTTTCCTCATACGAGTTTTGCCAACTGTCCCGCTAGGTGAGTCATACAGTTGCTGGTTGATTTTTGCAAAAACTCGAAAGACTCAACTCCAAATGAATAGATTAAACAGAATTCTTAGCCATGTATTCTGTATACAACAATACTTCAGGAGGGCACAATATAATCTCCATCATACAAATAAAACGAGCAGTCCTACTAGAGCTTTGGTATACTTCCATAAGTTTTACACCATATCCCACCTAAGTAAAAAACATGCTAATGTTATGCCAAAATGCAAAGCTCTACATTTTGGGCAAAAATGAGCAGGCAATAAGGGGATTTTGCTATGCATATTGATTAGAAGGCGCTAGAAGGTTTTCTATTTCCTTTTAAACCTAATCGAACCTTGAAGTGGAATGGCACAACCTAGACAAAATCTCAACTAGAAAACCAATTAGTAGAGTGATCCTAAATATATGACTTAAAACTTAAATGTCTCTAAAAGTATTTAAGAAGAAAAAAATCACTATACTTGACTCTTTTCAGACTAACAGACGTGACAAGAGAATTTATCAGATTCTTTCAACATAGATTGAAGTAAACTAAGCCAATGCAAAAGGGAAAAAAGCACGGGAATAACAAGGTGGAAGAAGACGGGTCTTACTTGAATATCTAAGCAGCTTTGGTGGAAAGTTGAGGGGCAACTATCACAACATATCAAGTCACCCCCATCACCACAAATGTTGCATGTATCATCGTTTGGGTCATCACCAACAATATTCACAGAATGAAAACCAATACGGTCAATTTCATTCTGTTTATTCCATGAGTCCACCAGACATTGCAAAAGAGACTGTCCTGACTGCAGAAACACATTCTGAAATGGCCGACCCAGCTCGCTTCCAGCATGGGATTCAAAATCAGCAAGCTTAAGTGTCTCACCACAACAGCCACAACAAATTCCATCTCCTGTGATCTTTCCTTCTTGCTTCACTTTTTCCCTTCCACCATAAATGTAGTGCACCTGCGCATTAGATTGAATAACCCCTAAATCAATCATCCACGCTAAAAGAGTTCGCTTCCCATCATACAGTATAAACTCATCACCATCTGAATCGACCCCTCCTCCCTTGGAGCTCCGTGCCAATAGAGCACAGGGCTTTCTGCGTTTTCCATCTTCTGTATTTGCTCCCAACTTTTTCCTCCTTACTGCCACACTTAAGCTGTTTCCTGTTTTAGTTCTAACACTTAAGTTGCCTTTGGCAGATTGCTTCTTTTTGGTCATTTTCTTGCTTGTTTTACATCCAACATCCTTTTGCTTCTTCTTTCCCTTGTTCTCTTTTTCTTTCCTACCTCTGAATAGTGTGCTGAATACATCCTCCGGTATAGGAGTAAATGCAGACCTGGTCTTATCATCAGCAGCTCCAGCTTCAACTCTCTCTTTGAGCCTCTTGTATGCCAAAGTGACTGACCAATGTTGCCTTCCTTCCGGATCATACCAGATTGCGTCCTTATAATCTTTCGTTAACCTGGGCCTGTACTCAACAGTCCAACCTGACTTCATAAGCATATCGATTATCTGCTCTCTAACTGCCTGCTTTTGTTCCCTAACACCAAATTCCTTCACCTCAGCCTTGCTTCCTTTCGATTTACTCTGCTTATCATGATATGGATCACTGCTGAGCCTTTTGTTTCCATCATTTCCAGGACCCTTGTTATTAACTTCAGCATTTGCTTGTTCAGTGCCTTCCTCATACCCAAGAGCCTCTTCGACGTCATTTGTCTGATTCACCTTGAGATGCTTTGAGCCCTTAACAAGACCATCGGCCTTTTCATCGTTCATGCTTCTCTTGGGACCCCTCAATTTGTCTTTTTGGCTACTGGTCAGACTGGTCCCTTGCATCTTTGGAGGTCTTCCACGACGGCCCTTCGGCTTTTGCTTTCCCCTCTCTATCAGTCTTGCATTACCATCATTCCTTGCCTTGAGTATTTTCTTGTCAGACGGATCAATGTTGTTCTCTGTTTTTGAACTGGACACACCTGCATCCTTTACTCCAAAAACATGCTTCTTACCATCAATAACTGCTACTGTACCTGACCTCAAGACCCTTTTAAACTGACCCATAGAAAGCACTGTGTTCACCTTCTGTCTTTTGACTTGATCATCAGCAGGACGCTCAACATCCTCTGCATCCTTTCTTTTCCTCCCTCTACCTCTCTTGCGTACCTTAATCTTGGATCCATCACTACTGGCATCAACTTGTTCACCGGCAGTGACATCGTTATCGTGACATTCAGAAGCCTCAGATTCAGTTCTTTTCCTTCCTCTGCCTCTCTTGCCAGGCTTCTTCTCGCTTTTATCATTGCTTTTATCAACTTGCACTTGGCTAATGTCATCAATGCTATTCTCCGAAATCTTTGTTATTTCTCCACTTTCAACACCCACAAAATCATGAATTCCCTGCTCAATTTGTCTTCCAGGTGAAGAAACACCTGACTCTCCCTTAAGAGATACCAAGCCATTACAAATCAGTCCTCTTTCAAGGAAATCACCATCATGAGAAACATCATCCTTTGTTGAATCCTTAACCTCCTTCTTTTTCCTCCCCCTCCGCCCTCTGCCCTTACTGGCATCAACCTCGCCATGCGGCTCATCATTACCATCACAAACTACATTAATTTTAATTACTTCGCCATTTTCAACAGCAGTTCCCTCCTCACATTTTCTTTCTTCCGAAGGCCTCAACGCGCCCGACATCAAAGATAAACCCTTATTTTCAAGCTCCACCTGACAGGAAGTTTTATCCTCCGTTGAATCCTTCACCTTCTTTTTTCTCCCTCGCCGCCTCCCAACAACAATGTCCACTTGATTCTTCTCCTGAAGCTTCACTTGCATCAGCGGGTCTTCCTCCCCAACTTCACCAACAATTCCCTCAGCCTTCTCAGAGTCAACATCAGCAATGACACATTTAGGGACATCACACTCATCATCATTTTCACAAACTTCTGTGATAGACTCATTTAAATCAAGATCTTGCTTAGAAACTGAGTCAGTCAAAGTCAAAGCAGGCTCCGTTTGCTCAAACGGATCCCTATTCAAATCCAACTCATGTTTCATTGTACTACACATGGAACTTCCTTTCAACCCCTCTTCCATCTTGAATTATTTTTTTTTTTGTGGTTGCTAAAATTAGGTTTTACTTACAAAACCCATGAAATCAATAACTAAAACAAACCCTACAATTAAAACCAGAAATTAGAAAAAAGTAATACTAACAAATACCAAATGATTTAAAAATGCAAAAGAAATTAAGTCTTACCAAGAAAGTTTAGTTTTATGAAATCTGTGGACCAGTAACATCATACAGGACAAGTATTACTGTATTTCCATTTAGAGAGTTAAAATCAGCTGAGAATATAGTGTGTGATTAGGGCGATTTGGGTTTTTACTGAGAGGAGTCGGGTTGGGGGTTTAGGAGTTGGAGGGTTGTATTTACTTTTTCGGACCTTTTTGTTTTTCGTTTCCGAGGTAAGGACGAGGAGGAGGACCAATTGTAAATTTGGAGGGAGATTCATTTATTTTGGATTTATTTTCCATTTTCCCTCCATTGCGTGTTTCCCCAAAATTGAAGATCCTTTTGTGATGCCAATGAAGCTTAGGCTTAACGAATGGTAGTTTAAGGGGTCGTTTGGTAGGGTGTATAAGAAAAGATGTATAAGTAATGTTAAGATTAGTAAAGTTTAGATTATTTATTTGGTTTGGTGTATTAAGGTTTTGAAATGACAATTCTATCTTTATATATACTTATTTATGTACTAAAAATTATGGTATTGCTAATACTATGGTTTGCTAAGTATAAGTGTGTATAACTAATACTACATAGGTTGAAAAATGCTATTAAACAATAAATTAATAATATCAAAGCTAATATATATATATATATATATATATATATATATATAATTTTACCTAATACATCCTACCAAACGATCCCTAGTGTAAGTGGAGTCTTGGAAATATGGTTTACCTTCAACTTGAGTTGTCATTTATATACATATACATTATTTAATTAAAGTTACAAACTAAATGGAAGTTGAAACTGAGAAACAATATTCGAATTAGTTGTTTTTGGATATTAATTTTACTTTGGGAAAAAAGTAAGGATTTATGTAAGAAAAAAAATTATTTTACTTACATTTCAAACAAGTTTTATATACGGTTTATTTTATTCCCAAAAGAATAGATGTCCAAATTCTTATTAAAATTTTAATTAGAACACAAGCGATATTCTTAGTAATTGTGTACTGTACTAGTAGTATTATGCTTAATTTAGATTTTCTATATGGTGTATTCTTTATTAGTCGTAATAAATTGTCTCTTATATGCATGCTTTACTAATAAGAGGGAAATTTTTTGAATGTTTTCAACAGTTGTTTTTAATTTATAAAGAGGCAAAAGGAGTGTGGGGCAAAATGTTGACTTCGTAGTGTTATCACAAAATATAGAAGATAGTTCGAGGTTTAAATATAAAAAAATACTCTTATAAGTCGATCATGTGCTACTTTTTACGAATTTAAAAATTATAATTTTGTGGGATAAATATTGCTATCTCGAGAGATACAATAAATATAAATGCTTAATTTAAATTGAAGGAACGAATCCGAAGCCAGTGGAGGGGGAAAACCGTAGTTTCTAGCTCCTGAGCTAATTGACTTTCTGACAAAATAATCTTTGCCGTCCCAATAGTCCCAATTCTCAAAGTTTTCTGATAGTGAAAGTTATCCTATATTCATACGTTAGTTTTCTTGCATCTTCTTTGCCACAAAAAAAGAAACTAGTACATGTTTCTCCTGACTTTTTACTAGTATACTATATTTTGATACATTTCCTCAAAATCAGCTCTCGCACATTCAGATGTTTTCCTTCTGAGCATTTGTTTTCAACAAGTGACTACAACACATCAGGAAAATATGTGTTTTTTCAATGTCTATTTTTTGACTCTTCCTAATAAAAAAGGAGGAAGTGCTTCGTGTTAATTTGCTAGATGACAACCCACGAAGATATGACGTTTCTTTTGAACAATCACCAGCTGCAAAGCACCTCTACATATATTGCTGTACATTTTTGCATACCGCACTCTTAAGTGCAGTGACGAAGCTAGAAATTTCTCCAGGCGTGTTCAAATTTTAAAAAAGTAAAAAAAATTTACGATAAAGCGTGTTCAATATGTATTATGTCTAAAACGTAATATTTTACCTATGTACACAGTGCAATTTTTCGATGAAGGATGGTCAAATAACCAGGTGGCTTCGCCACTGCTCAGGTGCCTAGTTAATGCTACTATTGATGTGTTTTAAGGAATCTTGGTTGGAAACTAGATTCATACAGCGGACTAAAATAGCGTTAAATGTGAAGTTCGGAATGCCTATATATCTAATCAAATAATCAACTCATTTCTTTTCAGAATGATAACCATAAAGATGCAAACAGAAATAAATTGAAAATTCCACTTCATAATTTCCAAGCCCGTTGGCCATAACCTAGAACTAGCTTACATAAACATGATTATTAAGATGATTGACATTTTTTGTTCAAGGACTCGACATATATTATAGAGGCAGTTTGGACATTGGACCCTTACTCAACTTCAGAAAATTATTTATGTATTCATTCACTAATATCTACGGCTGAAACAAAGACAAAACTTTCACTAATATCTACGGTTAAAACAAAGACAAAACTTTTAAGGTTCTATGCACGTAAACCTGAGTACTATAGATGAATTACTGAAGCCAAATTTCACATTGTACAATTAGAGTAAAACTTATGTATAATGCGAGAACTCGCTCATTTTGATCCTTTTATTGTTGGGCAAGCAAAGTCGAAACACCATCTTATTTCCACGAAAAACTGAACTTATAACATAGTTATGAGGACATTGGCAATCCCATTGAAAACTTAGGCTTAGACCTCCAAGTTAATGTCATCTGGAAGATATTTAAGTATATTCATGTACTCTGTACGAATATTTTAGGACAATAGTAGTATTTTGGTAACGATGGAAGAGAAGAATATTTTAAACATCCACTCAATTTTGATGATCTAGTACTTGAACATGCAAAATATATTGGAGTAACCCAAGCAAAATTGAAAAGAGCCTACAAAAAGGTCCCCACATAAACACAAATGATAAGGCATGTCTAGGCAAAACATTTTTCCCGCTTTGTCTACAATTAGTAATAGATCACTTCTTCTTAGCGTCTCCAGCCTTGGTCTGCAAGTTTCATGGAACAATACAGTTAGCATGAGAAGAATGAAAACACGAACCAAAAACCAAAACAACAGAGCAATTATCTCCTGGTCATAGCAGCAGACCATAAGAGAGAACAATCTTTACCTTCTTGACACCACGAACTTTCTTGGCTCTGTTCTTGCGCTCCTTCATTTGCTTCCTGGACTTCTCCACCTTGGTGTCTAATCCATTCTGCGAAAGATGTTCAATGGTGAAAATGATTAGCAGTGGTAATAGACTAATCCAATCATGAAGAAGCTTCAAAATATAGTACTCAATATTCAATACAATGATCCTGAATTGTGGTAATACTTCGTCACATAGAAGGGCATATTTATCGCTTGAGGAGAACTTAAGATGAGTAATGTTAACTTAACAAACCCTTCATTAACTTGTAGACTACTTTGGCGGAGGAATAGTTTCTCAAAAGAATATAAAAAGTGAAAGAATTTCTCCTGTCTTCATGAAAGGTTCAAATACAACTAACAACTTCATGAAAATGCTGAAAGCAGCTCAACACGATGTTTTTGTGGGGATAAATTTAACTCGACAAGATACACTTTCAATAAAGCAACACTTTCAAATGCAAATTGGAACCAAAAACTACTGAATAAAGAAGATAGGGTTAGAGTTAGAGTTAGAGGAAAGAGATCAAAATAACTCAAAGCACGTGATTATAGTCAGAATAGCTTTATACTACATTGATCAAACAAATGCAATCCTACAGGCTGCAATTGGTTTTGGATAGCAGATGAGCAAAAGTTACAACAATAGACATCTCATGAATAAAATTATTGTGAAAATATAAGACTCTGACAAAATATAAGACGATAAACTTCTGCAAAGTTAGAAACTGTACGTGCCTATTTCAAATGGTGATTCTATAACATCATCCACAATTATTAGGATAGGGTAAGGCATACACGAGAACAAAATAATCCGACAAAAATACTAAGACTCTTGAATGGCCATACAGCATGTAATGAACCTTGACTACCACATTCTATTCTCCCAACTTCACCAGTTGCAGCACTTACGGTTCTGCGTAAACAAGCAACCGTATGCAATCTACTAAACTAGATTATAGTTGGACACACCTAAAACCTTATTGAAAACAAACATAAAGTCTATGAAACACAAACAATGTTTCCCTTTGAGTTTTTTAAAATCTTAAAATCTATGTTCATGAGTTGAAAACAATAGAGTATGTGCTTATTCTAAAGCTTACATTCACTAAACAAGACAATCCTGCTCGTATATTACAAGGAAAAAAGAAAAACAATGCACAGGTTTTGGAAGCACATAAACTAGCACGCATGTATAAATAATATGATGCTTACCCTGATCAACCTGTACTTGGGCTCATACTTCTTTGCGTTTTCAACAGAGTCATATATCAAACCAAATCCAGTAGATTTGCCTCCTCCAAAGTGGGTCCTGAACTTGAACACGAAGATGGCATTTGGGTCTTTCACTTCATACATCCTTGCCAATTTCTCTTTCAACTCAGCCTACAATATCAGATGAACAATGAAAAGCCACAAAATCACAAGTAAATAAGGGATAACCCAAAATATTAACAGGTTAAAAATTGAGCATATTCAGATAAGAGTCAAAGTAATGAAAAATGACTTTTAACCGTGAAGCTATTAGACATAAGTTATCATGTACGGTGTATTACAAAATAACCAAAAGCAAAGCAATAGTGCCGAGATGCGAGGGAAAACTTTTCTTCAACATTTCTTAAGAAACACCACCTAAGGTTCAGGACAAAATCATAAATAAGCTCGTTAGGTATTTCACTTGGCAAGAAGTTGACATATGTGATCAACTCGGTCTCAATCCCAACCCAGTGGCTCAATTGAATCCCTTTTGTTGGAGAATAGCACAAATATTGCAAAATCAATTTTTTCATATTTACAAATACTTTTTAATCCCCTTGACTAAAAGGGAAGTTTCCATAATAGCGGCAAAGGCAGTTCAGGTTGGTTTTTATTAATGTCCCTAACTAGTTGAGGTAAGCTATATGAATCCTTATATTCATTTTGCTTTATTCCAGCACACGAATGAACATTAAAAGAAAGATAACCAAAGCCCATCATGTTAGCTAAAGAGTTATTGGATCTCTCCCTCCTAAAACGTGAAAATCTCCAAAGCATGTAATAAATAAGCACATAAGGAAATTTATTAGTGAAAATAGAACAGCCGAAAATAGTTCTAACCTTGGAAACATTGGCTCTTCCAGGATGCAAGACATCAATAATCTGTAAAAATCGTGACACCCATTTGAGTTTTTAAATAGATCAAAGGATCTTTACAAAGACAAGCTTTGTTTCAATGCGAAAAGAGTCAACATTTTTAAGAACTTACGAATTGTTTCCTTGCAAGAAGCCTATTGGTCATGAACTTCCTAGTTCTAATAGTCACTGCCTTGTCCGCCATTTTTTCCCTGTAAGCAATGAATGAATCTTTTAATATAGTCTACTATATACACATTTACTAACTGAAGTATAGCAAAATAAACAGTGTTGAGAATAATACTTTTGTTTCTCGGGTTGCTGCACCGGCGACTCTCTCTCTCTCTCTCAAGCTCTGTGATGCGCCTCCGTTCTAAGTTCTGTGTTAATATTGCTCGCTGGGTTTTAGGGTTTTCTTAAAAGGCCTCGCTAATTCTTGGGTGCCTTTTGGGCCATGGGCCTTGGCTTCGGGCTGGACCTCTTTTCCAACAATACAATATTAGACGAATTTTCAAAAACCATTATTATTTAGGGGCTAATAACTTCATATAGTTACCGTATATATAATTACTTTCTATAACTACTATTTAGTTGTTACGCGACTGTATTCGCGTTGTTGTATTCATGAATACATTAGCAGAATTCGCCTACAAAATAGGGGAGTCCAATTGTGCGACTGTATTCGCGCTACATTCATGAATACAGTAACGGAATTCGCCTACAAAATAGGAGAGTCCATTTGTTTAATAACGGAAAGAGAATCAATCAGCGTATATCGCTCCTAATTCAACTCAAAAAAATTAATTCTACATAAAATTCGTTGTTGCGCGACTGTATTCGATGTATTTGTGCTATTGTATTTATGAATACAGTAATAGGGGAGTTCAGTTGTGCGACTGTATTTGTTGTATTCGTGCTACTGTATTCATAAATATAGTTGTGAAATTCGCCTAAACAATAGGTAAGTCCAATTATTTAATAACGGAAAGAGGATCGATTAGCGTGTATCACTCCTAATTTAACTCAATAAAATCAATTCTACATAAATTTCGATGTTATTGTGTTGTATTTCATGTATGCGCTCGACTGTATAAATATAGTGAGGTAATCAAGAAATAAGGTGTATACCATTCTATTCAATTCGACTGTATACATTATATTCAATTCACAAATATTTATTATTCATTATTATACATTGTATTCAATTCACCGTATTCAATTCGACTGTATACATTATATTCAATTCACAAATATTTATTATTCATTATTATACATTGTATTCAATTCACCGTATTCAATTCGACTGTATACATTATATTCAATTCACAAATATTTATTATTCATTATTATACATTGTATTCAATTCACCGTATTCAATTCGACTGTATACATTATATTCAATTCACAAATATTTATTATTCATTATTATACATTGTATTCAATTCACCGTATTCAATTCGACTGTATACATTATATTCAATTCACAAATATTTATTATTCATTATTATACATTGTATTCAATTCACCGTATTCAATTCGACTGTATACATTATATTCAATTCACAAATATTTATTATTCATTATTATACATTGTATTCAATTCACCGTATTCAATTCGACTGTATACATTATATTCAATTCACAAATATTTATTATTCATTATTATACATTGTATTCAATTCACCGTATTCAATTCGACTGTATACATTATATTCAATTCACAAATATTTATTATTCATTATTATACATTGTATTCAATTCACCGTATTCAATTCGACTGTATTCAAATAACAAAAAATCACAAAACACAGTGATATTCAGTTGTAATAAAAAAATACAGACCTTCATAATACATAAATACATGCGGAAAATAATGTATTTATACAAAAATACAATATAATTGAGTGTATTTGTACAAAATATAATGTATTTATGTCATTGTATGTGACTAAAATAGCAAAAAATAGAAGAAAGTTTGTGGGAGATGGCTTTTCTTGCCAAGTAAAATACTATATATATTATATTAAACTAAAAATAAAGACGAACAAAAATCCGTCCCTCAAATCTTTTTCGGCGTAGCCATGGCCAGATCTGTTCGTCTGAGATGATGAACCAATGGTGGATGATGACGCCGACGATAAAAACTGAGTGCTTTAGTGGGTATAACTCGTGCAATACTATTCGGAGTTGTTGAATCAACCATTGAAGACAAAAATTAAAGTTTCTTCCTCAAAATCTAGCAATGGCGAAAATAAAAATAAAAAAATATTGAAGAGAAAAAGAAGAATGACAGAGTAATTTGGTGTGAACCGGCCAAAAGCTTTACCAATTACCACGAACTTTTGGAGCAAAATCGTTGAGGATCAATTCGGAGAATTTTGTTCCTATAATCTTGTTGAGAGAGAGAGAGACATCGTGGAGAGAGAAAGAAGAAGAATCTTATTGTGATGTGAGGGAGAACGTGTGTTAACTTAAAGAAAGAGATAGAAAAAAACATAAAATGTATACAATAAATACCTATAAAATATAAAAGGTAGCTATAGATAAAAATATTTTTAAATGGTTTTCGTCTATAATAAATAAGGTGTGATAGTTTGCTATAAGAGGTAAAAATTTCTACAATCTTCCCTGGTCATGTGACACAACGCTCTTGTGGCCTTCGCTACTTTTTTAGTTTTGGTCTTGGGCTTTTTTAGGGAGAATTACGCGACACATCAAACATTTACATTATATTTACTATTCGTAGCTATACTTTCAATAAATTTACCATTCATAACTATATTTGAATTTTATAGCAAATTTATGTAATAAGAGATTAATTATTTTGAATTGAAATAATGTTGTATCCTGCTTAGAGCGCCTGCTTAGCTAGCAAAGGTCTTGAGTTCGAATCTCAACATGAACATTTATTTATCTGTATTCTGTATTTCGCCTTAATTGTATTCGTTGCGCAAACAAATACAGTCGATACATGTTGTATCATTTGTATATACCCTTGTATACAATTGATACAAGTTGTATCATTTGTATACACCCTTGTATTTCGCCTTGGTTACAGTTGATACATATAATATTAGTTGTACGAATGAATATGATTGTGCAAACGAATACAATTGATACAAAGTTATATTCGTTGCGCGAATGAATACAGTTGACACATGTTGTATTCATAGCGCGTTTCAATACAAGTGATATAAGTTAGTAAAAATTGAACAACAACTACGAATTGTAATTAGGTAAATTATAGTTATTAAGCTATAAATTACAGTGGTTTATAAAAATTTCTCATTTTTTTTTATAGGAATCTTTTGTTCAAGGTAAAAATAGCACGGACTAGCTAGTTTTCGGACTGGTGAATGAAAAATAGCCTGCATTTTTTTAGATTTGTAATTAAAAAATAGCTAGCATTTGTAAAGTTATTAAAAATAGTCACTATTTTTTCCGGAGCTAAAATCTAAACAAAAATACCCAGGTTGAAACATGAAAAGTTCCAGCATAATATGCTAACTTCTATCATATTATGTTAGAATTCCAGCACATTATGAAATTTCAGCACATTACACTGGAATTTTATAAAGTATGTAAAAATTTTG
Source organism: Nicotiana otophora (assembly GCA_000715115.1). NCBI lineage: Eukaryota > Viridiplantae > Streptophyta > Magnoliopsida > Solanales > Solanaceae > Nicotiana > Nicotiana otophora. The sequence continues at coordinate 12,937 of AWOL01S0027656.1, read as the reverse complement.
AACTCCAACATATTATGATGAATTTTTCTTCGAATCTCTAAGGGTGTTTTAGTTCAAATTTTTTTATATGAAAAGATAACTAAATTTCAATTACTTTTGAAATGTAGTTAATTTTCAATTGCAATTATAAATCAGACTATTTTAATTTTTTTTTTTGTTTATTCTCACTTCTCTCTTCAAAATAATAATTTTGTGACTAGCCTTGTTTCAATATTCTGTACACGCCAATGTGTAAAACGTAAACTCCTTTGAAGTTTAACTTTTCTATATTTACATGCTAAGAGATTTATACACTGTCAGGTTATCTAAGAAATAGTTGACATAACTATCTATAATGCAAATTCTTTTCTATCATTTAGTTGCACTACGATATGAGAAAAATTGAGCATAACCACGAAAGAAAAATATAGATAATATCGAATGAAGATCACAAACATTAGATGATCTAATAATATGGGAAGATGCGATCAAGGATATTGAGTTTTTGTTGGTCCTTGCAGATTTAAGTAATATAGCTTATAAATTTTTTTAATAGTGCTATTAGTTTTTTCAATGTAAAATATTTTATAGAGCTCCCGAAAAGAAAAAACAGGTTATTTTTTAAAGTTCAATAGCAATGGAAATATATTGGTGGAAAGAAGAAGCAGTGGAAATATATGACTAAGCTGCAGGGTAATCTCGTCTTTTTGATTGGGCGCGAACTTAACAGATAGCTGAACTGAAAATCTCTCTTCATTATAACTGCTCCGTCAACCGTCTTTCCCTTCACATATCCCCAAAACACACACACTTTTTCTCTTTAAGCAAACAAACAAAGAGCTTTCAAGAATTCATCAATGGCGTCCACTGCTAAGCTCTTCATCTTCCTCATCTCCATTTTCATCTGCATTTCACACACCACCGCCGCAAACCCTTTGTTCCGTTCAACGTCAGAATCTCGTCGTCACCTTCTCCTAACTCCATCACCATCTCAATCTCCATCTCCGTTGGCCGCCATCCTCTACAATCTCGGTTTTCAAGATCTGGCCAACGCATCTCTTAACGCCAACATATCCACCATTAATTTCCCACTTACCATTTTCGCCCCTACTGATTCCTCCCTCCTCACTTGCCCTTCTTGTTCCCTTCCCCTGATTCTTCAAGAACACTCTGTTCTTGGTCTCTACTCTTTCCATTTCCTCCGTAACCTAGCTTTTGGTACAAAGATTGAAACTTTAGCCCCAACTCGCTGTCTTACTATAACCCCATCTCGTATTAACAACTCCTCGAGGTCTGTTTTTGTAAACGGGGTTGAAATTACCAAGCCGGACATTTACAATAATGGGTTCATCATTGTTCATGGTATACAGGGGTATATGGCTCATCTTTCTCCAATTTCTTGCAGAATTGAGAGCATGACTACTTTATCATTCCCGTTTATTCCACCGCCCACGGCAGCGTTTGCTGCCACGCGCTTGATGTTAAAAGATGTTATGGCTTATCTGCGTACTGGTGGTTATAGTATAGTGGCACTTGCTATGAGAGTGAAGTACCCTGAGTTAGCTGACTTGAAATCCATGACTATTTTTGCAATTGATGATTTGTCCATTTTTGATGGTGGGAATGGGCATGAGTATGTGGCAAATCTTGGGTTTCATATTGTGCCTAATAGGCTGTTAATGGCCTCTGAGTTGGTTAAATTGCCTCATGATACAGAGCTGCTGACAATGGATAGGGGGGAGAAATTGGTTGTGACTACTGCGGGAGGCAATGGTCCTTTGGTTCCAATGAGGATTAATTACGTTAAAGTCAATAATTTGGATCTTGTTTACAATAATAGGATTGTGGTTCATGGACTTTCAACGCCATTCCCACGTATTCGCCGTCATCAAAATGATGGTACACAGGAATTTCAAGACATAATGGGGACTGTGATATAATGGACATAAATGTCAAGGATTAAAGACTACTACTTTCGTGTAAGGCTCTGATTCGTAATACAAAACTGAGAATAATACTTTACTCTTCTTTGTAGTAGCATACTAATTCTTGAGGCATGTAATGTGTAGAAAAGAGAGGAGGAGGCATATTATAGAGTTTTACTGGGTTTTTAGAGAACTACGTATAATGCAAATTTCTTCTTCTTGTGCCTCCTTTTTAATTTCTTTTCTTCTTGTTGATTGTTAGTTCTTCCTGACTTTTACTTCTTTAATTGCATGGAAATTTTTACTTGTATCTTTTGTGATTAAGCCAAACCGTATGAGATTGAATCTATTGAATTTGGTCTACAATCGTCCATTTGAAAACCACATCCGTGAGACAGTCCGGGTTCAATTAAACTCATAACTTTCGACGTAGAGTAAAAATTCATTAAAATTACAAAAATAATAAATATGAACCCACAACTTTAAAAATATAATGAGTTCAATGTTAAATTTTTTTAAAGTTGAACGTAGGGTTGTTCATGGTTTGACAAAAAACCGATCCAAACCGAAAACCGAACCAAACCGATTAAATAAATCTATAGTTTTTTTGATTTGGATTGATTTTGGTTTTAAATTTTAAAAACCGATAATATTTGATTTGGTTTTGGTTCTATTATAAAAAATCGAAAAATAAACAGAATCAAACCGATAAATTATATATAAAATGTAATAACTATTTATGTAAAGTATTATATCTTTTTGTAAATAATTTTAAATATTTTCTGTATTTTAATTATTATATATAGATTTTGGTTTATACTACTTATATCTTAAAAGATTGCCTAAGCCCAAAGTAATAAGAATTGACCAATTTCTTTTCCTTAAGAGACTCAAATCCTCTAAACCTACGTATCTACTTTTGCCTAAAAGAAGAGTTACAAAAAAATCTATCACAAAAGTCAAATTGCAAGACTACGGTGTAAAGTTTGAGAATATTTTTATGAACGTAAGATTCTAATTTGTTACAATGAATACTTTATCATTGATTTAACAAAGTGATGTTAGGCATTACGTTTTAAATTAATTTTTCTTTGTTTACTGTAGGTATTTGAATTTATGCTCTAGTAGTACTTAAAATATTATTGTATAGTGTCGTTTTGCTATTATCGATTTATCATTAGCTTATTAAGAACCGAAAACCCGAACCAAACCAACAACAACCAAACCGATGGTTTGTATTTAATTTGGTTTGATTTTGGTTTTAAAATTTTAAAAACCGATTAAATTGGTTTGGTTTTGATTTTAATAAAAAACCGATCAAACCAAACCGTGAACCCCCTAGTTGAACCCATAGAGTTTAAATCTTGAATCCAACACCACATAAGTGATCCTATCAAAAATAAAAATCTTAGGGAAAGGTGTAATTAGAAGGACAAAATTGCTTTTCAACTTAGCTGCACTGTTTTATAAACTGAAAAAAGAAAAAAAAAATTAGTTGCACTCTGGGTGAGAAAATTTAGCTTACAGGAAGTTGCCTGGATAGACTAGGATGTATAACTTTAGACAATAGTTCATACATTCACAGTTAAAATGTAATAAATCAATACACTAAGATCTCCAAGATTCGTACTCCACACTTAGCTAAAATCCATTGTTTTAGCCAATATCCATTGTTTCCATCTGGAAAGATAGCATTTCAGGATCATACTCCTCGTACACCTTGCAGAGAACCCAATCATCGAGCTGAAATTTTTGAACAATTAGAAGAAGCGAATTAATAAAATTAAACATTAACTCTAGATTAATTAACCAACAAAACTCACTCTCATATGACACCATATATATTGAGTAATTTATTCAAACAAAGGATCTAACTATATATACACTACACTACTAGTGTAATAAACATTTACTTGCATGTTATAGCATGTCATTTACAAGTTATTTAAGGTTACCGATAAGTATCTATTAAATAAAGTTATCTGTCAATTGGCACTTACCTTTCCGATATTGTGATCACAATCAATTGAACAGCAATGCTGCCTTAGCTTATACTCAATCATACACCAGTGAGTTTTGCGCCCATGGTTCTGTTCACCTTCAAAGAATAAAAGCTTCTGCTTCATCCCAACAGCCCCGTCTGGGCCAAGTATATTGTCATTTATACATTTCAATAATTTCCAGTAGCCATTCCTGGCTCGACGATCAGGACGAGGCATTATTCCGTATAACCGACGCCTCGGTGTCAATACGTAGCATTCCTTTATTCCACCACCATTTATTTCCCCTGCAAATATAAAAAACAACTAGCTCAATCAGGCTGAAGCTCCCAAATTAGGTAAATGAGAGTAATTAAGTAGAACTGGAAGAAAGGTTTCTCTCTCTATATATAGGAAAAGATTTAACTCCTATACTTTTCCAGTTTTCCCTTCCCATTAATTAATTTACGTGGTGCTTGAGTGCAAAGCAATACTTAGACCTCGTTTGGTTTAGCTAATTTAAAATAATTTAGTGGTGGAAAGAATAACAATCTAACTCCCTCTATCCTATTTTATATGAATGTGTTACTATTCGGAAAATCAAATAATTTTTTTCTTTGACTAGATTTTATCGAACTCTTTTTCATGCAATTTTTAACTATGTAAATTTTATTTAAAAATTCTATGTCTGAATTAATACAAAAAATTACACCTCACTTTGACCCTTTATGCCGAACTTCTTCACATAAATTATGACTATATATATTCTCGTTAATAGCCTTAGAAGATAAAAGAACATAAAATTTGGCATTGAGTTAGATGCAAATCGTAGTACCTGGAAAGAAATCTTGGGGACTAAAATCATTGATATTTGCAAAGATTAATCCGTCTATTGACAGCGGCTGGTTCTTGAATTTGTTGTTCAGCTGTTGAATCAGGAAACTGTCCAAAACCATTACTATTTGTCAAAACCCGGCCGCTAAACTGGCCTAACTGAGGAAGCAGACCCAGGAATAAAGATTACGGGTTTAACCAAAAATTTAAAACCCTAGTAACTTGCAAAACTAACCACAGTTTCAGAAAGAACCCTATCTAAAGAGATGGAAAAACTGAAGAAAATTCGAAGTCGAAATAATAAGAACAGTACAGCGGCGAACAAGTTACTCCTATTATGTATCAACTGAAATATGTATACTCTCATTATTTGAGTTGGCTATTGCCTTCTCATGAATTACACAGGATACCTAAACCGTCTCTAATTTGGTTTATTGTCTTATACTCTTAAATTTCCCGTGTTAGGCATTATTAATATATTTTGAGTACAACAGAATTACTGGCTTATAATTTATTCTTAGGCCTATTTTCTTACTATAAAATGTTTAAATAATCACAGAAATAGTTTCAGGGCAATTGGGATTAATTTATCCTCGAGGTGTTCCATATTTTTTTGTCAAAAAGCTGCATAATAATCGTCATGTTCATATTTTAATGTCATAACTAATAACTACTTAGAGCTTTTTTGTGAGATCAGATGTCTTTTTTATTTGAAAACAAAGATTCTTTTGTGTACTTAGACAAATTTTGACTAAAAGAATTTTTACAAAATAACCTACATAATGATTGATTGTGTACAGCCTGTTATTACTCAAGGCTAGCACTAATACCTCTCGTGAGACAAATTAAAGTCATGTTTCTTAGCGATAAACCAGCACCGTAAATCATAAATCAATTTAAACTGTCACCTAACTAGTTACTATTTGCGGTGGATATCTTGAAACTAGAATTTTTTCCCTTTAAACCAATCCATTGTCTGTAAATGTATATTACGGACAAGGGGTGTACATAAGTCGGGTTGATTCAGATTTTATAATTACTAAACCAAATCAATTGTATCGGGTTTTTAAATTTATAGACCAAACCAAACCAACAAAAATTGGGTTTTCCCATATCGTATTTTCTCGGGTTTCTCGGATTTTCGGATTTTTCGGATTTTTTTTCGATAAACTTGTGCCCCATATTTACACAATTTACACAACCATGTAACTATAATAATTGAGCTTTTCAAATGATATTTCTTCCGCCAATGCAAAAATACCAAAAAGATAAACTACATATCATATTGCACTCTACATAAGAATTATCATCAACTTTTTATGAGTAGACATTACACCCAAGAGTCCAAAAATAAATAAATAAGAGAATATATTAAACTCTAAGAAGTTGGGCATCTTAGTAGACATTACAACTAGAGGAGCATGTTCCCAAAATACTTATAAAGGCATAATGACCTCACTTCCGGTCTTTGGGAGATATGCTGCAATTCTATCCTTTCCCTTAGGATAATTTTTGCAATACCTGAAATATTTGTAAATAATTAAATATTTTAGGCCCGACGGAAGGTGATAGATAACTTTTTGTCTTTCATGACCAAAATCTCATCACAATAAAGGTCTTTACTTTATAAATTATTTTTTATTTTACACCAAAATGCTAATAAAAGCTTAAAGCAATTGACATGTCCAACTTCAATTGAACCTTAGATAAACAATTAGAAAGAGCATATTGAAGAACTCCTCTCACTTTTTTCCACTCAAAGAAAGGGAGAAGAGAGAATACTTGAACATAATAAAATAAAAGAATATTAAAAACTTTTATTGAATGCGTATGTGAAGAAGTGAAGATATATTAAGGCAGAGTATATATCAAGGAAACATTTAAAGGCCATACTTAAAGGTTTTCCAAAAAAAAGGAAACTTGATAAAAGTTGTTGATAGAAAATGTTAAGAAACTTGATAAAAGCTTTCACATTTTTTCAATCGTCTACATATGGATTTTCTCTTAAAGCACTTATTTCTCGACAATACTTTTGGTACTTATGGTCATGCACATATATTTTTGTAAAGGCCTTTTGTGATGACCCAAAATGTCATCTTTAAATTTAATAAGTAATTCTGTATTCTAAGACCTCGAAAAATACTATTTATCATTCATTGACTTGCGTGCACAGTCCGTACAATTTTTCGAAAAGTTTTTATGTGAAAAATAAATTAAAATGTGAAATAGAGCTTTAAAACTCAACTAAGTTAACTTTGGTCAATATTTTGAGCAAACGGACTCGGACCAGTGTTTGACAATTCTGGTAGGTCCGTATCGTGATTTGGGACTTGGGCGTATGCTCGGAATCAAATTCCGAGGTTCTAAGCCCGAGATATGGAGTTTTGATGAAAAATTAAAAGTTTGAAAGCTTAATGATTTTTAAAAAGTTACTGATGTTGGATTTATTGACACCGCATCCGTATTTTAGTTTTGGAGCCTAGTATAGGTCCACTATAATATTTATGACTTGTCTGCCGAATTTGGGGAGAATCAGAGTTGATTTGACGTGATTCGGACGTCAGTTGTGAAAATATAAGTTTTAAAGTTTTCTTGAAAATTTCATTCGATTTGGGGTTCAATTCATAGTTCTAGGTCTTATTTTGGTAATTTGCTCACGCGAGCAAGTTCGTATGATGTTTTAGGATTTGTGGGCATGTTTGGTTTGGAGCCCCGAGGGTTCGGGTGAGTTTCGGATGCTCAACGGGCCATTTTGGACTTAAGAAAGATGGCAACTTTCTGGTGTTTTGTTGCAGAATGTTTACTCATCGCGATCGCGTGAAGTCGTTCGCGACCGCGTAAGGCAAACTGAGAGGTCAGCCAAAGTTGCTCTACGCATTCGTGAATTTGAGGATGCGATCGCGTAGGGGTGTGAAGTGGTGCTTCGCGAACGCGTGAACAAGGTCGCATTCACGTAGAGTTAAAGAGGCTAAAGCTGAGCAACACGCTTACTCATCGCGATTGCGTGAGGTTGTTCGCGATCGCGTAAGTCTGTGAGTCAAAGAATCGCGTTCGCGTGGCGTTCTACGCGTTCGCGTAGAGTAAATTTCTAGGGCAGTAAAGTAGAGCTTCGCGATCGCGAGGCTATTCATGCGATCGCGATTGAGAAACTGGGCAGCCAAAAATGTGCTTCGCGATCGCGAAGCATTGTACGCGGTCGCGTAGGGTAAAATTTGGGCAAACAAAACTTAAGTTCTGGAAAATGGGATTCGTCCCATTTTTAACCCTTTTCCATTTTTGCGCTCGAAAAATGCGATTTTTGGGCGCTTTTTACGGGAAAACATTGAGATAAATGTTATTTATCCTTTATTGATTATATTTCATGGTTTCATACTTATTTACATCATGAATCCGTGAATTTATGAAAGAAAAATCAGATTTTTATAAAATCTTCCAAAAACAAAAATTTAAGATTTGAATGTCCATTTGACATCGGAATTAGATAATTTTTATATGGTTGAACTCGTAGCGGAACAGGTGTTCAGATTTCATGAGTTTTCTGGGATTTGAGACGTGGGTCCCACTGTCGAATATTTAAATAAATTTTGGATTTTATCCGAAAAATTAGTAAATTCATATGTAATTAATTCCTATGATTCGTATTGAGTATATCGAATTATTTGTGAATAGATTTGACGCTTTTGGAGACAAATTCAAAAGGAAAGGCTGTGGTCGAATAAATTATTGGAATTTGCAAAGCGAGGTAAGTGTCGTGGTTAACCTTGACTTGAGGAAATAGAAACCTTAAGCTATTTGTTATGTAAAATGCATGTGAACGACGTATAGGCGAAGTGACGAGTGTGTATGCGTCGTCAAATTAATTGTTTGCATAATTACTTGAAAAATCATAAATCGTTTTAAATCATGAATTAGTTATTATAATAATTGTTTCTCTCCTATTCTTTGTCAAATATTAATTCTTGAACTCCTGCATTAATAGTTACATGCTATTTGAATTATGTGTCTTAATTGTTATTTGACATTTAGCATATTAAATATTAAACTACCTATTTTTTCCCTGATTTCCATAATAACTTGCTATTTGTCATTATTTATTTTATAATTAAATCATAATTATTGTATGCTTGTTGTCTTATAATTTTATATTAATTATTGCATTTATTGGGAAAATTTCTTCTATAAGAATTGGTAAATGAATATATTGGAGGAGCGGGTTGCACGCCGCAATAGAGTTGATTGAAATGAACATATTGGGGGATCGAGTTGCACGTCGCAACAGACTTATTAAAAAGTCAATATTGGGAGATCGGATTGCACGCCATAATAAACTTATTTAAAAGTCAATATTGGGGGATCGGATTGCACGCCGCAATAGACTTATTTAAAAGGCAATATTGGGGGGATCGGATTGCACGCCGCAATAGACTTATTTAAAAGTCAATATATACTTGATTAAAATAATTATATGAGAGGATTGAAAATGAATATATTGTGGAAGTGGTTTGGACGCTATAACGGAAATTAGTTGAAATAATAATGAATTATGACTGCTGATTTGGCTTCAATTATTATAAATGAGTTACCTGATTTATTTCTATTATTTGTTGTTGTTACTAATGTTGCGTACAAGTTAATGTAAGTGACCCACCTTAGCCTCGTCACTACTTCGTCGAGGTTAGGCTCAACACTTACCGGTATATGGGGTCGGTTGTATTGATACTACACTCTGCACTTCTTGTGCAGATTTCGGAGTTGGTCCCAGCGGCGTACCATAGACTTGCTCGGATTTCAGCTACTCAGAGGAGACTTGAG